>CAKNXH010081228.1:0-42837 GCA_932178445.1 Andricus quercusramuli | reverse complement strand
TTAATATTGTCCCCAAGTCTCAAGTTCGCCCTTTCCAGCGCTTCACTCGCTGTTTGATAGTTTCCCCAAGTCTCAAATTCGCCATTTCCAGAGCTACACTGATAATTCAATATTGATCCTAAGTCACAAATTCGCCCTTTCCAGCGTTTCACCAATAATTCGCAATTACTCTTAAATCCCAAATTCACCCTTTCCAACGGTTCACTGGTAGCTTAATATTCGCCCTTCCCAGAGCAACAATGGTAATTTAATATTGATCCTAAGTCACAAGTTCGCCCTTTCCAACGCTTCACTGGTAGTTTAATATTTGTCCCAAGTCTCAAATTCGCCCTTTCCAGAGCTACAATGGTGATTTAATATTGCGTCCAAGTCTCAATTTTCCTTTTCCAGAGCTACACAGGTCATTTAATATTGCCCCCAAGTCTCAAACTCGCCCTTTCCAACGCTCCACTGGTAGTTTAATATTTTCCCTGAATCTCAAATTTGCCCTTTCCAACGCTTCACTGGTAGAACACTTTTGCTTTGAAATCCCGAATTCGCCCTTTAGAGCTATTCTATAGTAGTTTGATGTTTCCCCCAAGTCTCAAATTCCCTTTTCCAGAGCTACACTGGTAATTTAATATTTTCCCTGGATTCCGATTGTCGCCCCTTTCAGCGCTTCACTGGTAATTTAATATTGCCCCTAAGTCACAAATTCGCCCTTTACAGTTCTTCTATAGTAGTTAAATATTGCCCCCCCCCCCCAGTCTCAAATTTGCCCTTTCTAGAGCTACACTAGTAGTACAGTATTGTTCTTGAATCCTCAATTCGCGCTTTTCAACGCTTCACTAATAATTTACAATTACTCTTAAATCCCAAATTCGCCCTTTCCATCCCTTCACTGGCAGTTTGATTTTTTCTCCAAGTCTCAAATTCGCCATTTCCAGAGCTACAATGGCAATTCAATATTGATCCTAAGTCACAAGTTCGCCCTTTTCAACGCTTCACTGGTAGTTTAATATTTGTCCCAAGTCTCAAATTCGCCCTTTCCAGAGCTACAATGGTGATTTAATATTGCGTCCAAGTCTCAAATTCCCTTTTCCAGAGCTACACCGTACATTTAGTATTGCCCCCAAGTCTCAAATTCACCCTTTCCAACGCTTCACTGGTAGTACACTTTTGCTTTGAAATCCCGAATTCGCCCTTTAGTCTCAAATTCCCTTTTCCAGAGCTACACTGGTAATTTAATATTTTCCCTGGATCCCGATTGTCGCCAATATTGGCAATTCAATATTGGTCCTAAGTCACAAATTCGCCCTTTCCAGCGCTTCACTGGTAGTTTAATTTTGCTCCCAAGTCTCAAATTCAATTTTCCAGAACTATACTGGTAATTTAATATTGCCCCCAAGTCTCAAGTTCGCCCTTTTCAGCTCTTGGAGAGTAGTTCAATATTGCCCACAAGTTTCAAATTCGCTATTTCTAGCGCTTCACCAGTAGTTTAATAATACTCCTTAGACCCAAATTTGCCGTTTCCAGCTGTTCACTAGTATTTTAATATCGTCCCTAAGCCCCAAATGCCTCCCTCCCAGCGCTTCACCAGAAAAAAGATGCATTTTCAACCAAATGCTCGAATGTTGCAACAAAAGAGATTAAAATTCAACAAAGAACTGTTAAATTTTCAAGTCAAAAAGGCGAATTTTTTACAACACAATTGGAAAAGGACTTTTCTAGGACAAAAGGTGAAATTTTTAAGAAAATTCGTATTTTCAACCAGTTGGATCAAACGAAAAAAACACATTCCTAAGAAAATTTTGTGTCCTAGGTACTTCGTTACTCCCTGGTTAAAATTACATTTTTTCAGTCGAAAATTTATTTTCTTCTTGAAAATTCTGAATTTTAGTTGAAAATCGTTTGGTTTCAGATTTAACTATTCAATTAAAAATTCGTGTTTTTTAGTTAAACATTAAATTTGGTTAATGAAGATTCAACTATTTCATTTCTTTCTGAAAATTTGTCTTTATTATTTGATGATTCGTGTATTGTCTTTTGTAAATTTTCTTTTCTTTTGTGGAAAATTATGATTTTTCTTAAAAATTCATCTTTTTGGTTGAAAATTTAACTATTTTTGTGAAAAAGTTAACTATTTTTTTGAATTTTTTTTTTACAAGGGTAAAAATCAACTTTTTTCAACTAAGATGTAACTATTAAATTGTTAATTTCAAATTTATTGGTTTGAATTGAAAATTCATCTATTTGGTTCAAAATTCTCCGCTTCTGTTAATAATGTAACTATTTTGATCAGAAAGTTGACGCTTTTCTTAAAAATTGCTTTTTTCGGGGGAGGGGGGGGGGGATGAAAATGAACTTTTTCAACTAACAATTTAACTATTCCATTTTTTATTTAAAATTTATTTTTTTTTAGTTGGCAATTCATTTATTTGGTTGAAAATTCTCCTTTTTGGTTAACAATTAATTTTTTTACTGAAAATTTAACTATTTTATTTTTGGTGGAAATTTCTCTTCCTAAGTTGAAATTCGTGAAATATTTAACTATTATGTAGAAAATTCTTTTTTGTTGTTGTGAAAATTAATTTCTGCAACTCAAAATTTAATAATTCTATTTATTATTGAGGATTCATTCTTCTTAGTTAAAAATTTAACTATTCGGTCGAAAATTCTTCTACTTGGTTGAAAGTTGAACTGTTTTTTCAAGAATTCATTTTTTGGCTGGGAATACATAATTTTATTTAAAAATTCATCTCCTACGTTGAAAATTAAATTATTTTATTGAAAATTATTTTTTGTAGTAGAAAATTAATTTTTGAATTAAAAATGTAACTTTTCTATTTTTTGTGAATAATTTTATTCAAAAAAATCATTTTGGTTGAAAAGTGAACAACTTGGTTTAAAATTCCTCCTTTTCGGTTGAATTTAACTGTTTTTCATTTAAAATTAAAATGCGCTTGGGCTGTAACATTAACTATTGTTGAAAAATCATCGTTTCTTGTTTAAAAATTTATTTTTCGAATGAAATTTAAACTATTTTACTTGAAGATTTTTCATTTTAGTAAAGAATCATTCTGTTCGGTTGAAAATTGTATTATCTTGTTTAAAAACGTTTCATTTTTAGTTGAAAATTCAACGATATGGTGGAAAATTTAATTATTTTTCATCGTGCATTGTTAAGGAATTTGGAAATCTTCTGTTTTTATAGCATTTTGAAAATATGCGGAGATTCAGACACTCTTGTATTTTGTGGTTTAATTATTTTGGTCATAAAATGTTAATATTCCAACGTAAGGTGGAGAAAATATGCTTCCTGGGTTTTAATTAAGATGGAAGGAGGAGCAGCTGAGAAAACAAAATTAAAAATGAGAAATGAGGAAGGAAAAAAATTCAATTGATAACAGGGGGTTCAAAAAAAATTTATTTGTGTATTTTCATCTTTCAGACTTTTTCAAATAATTTTTTTATTAGTTTTTCTATGGAGTTTTCATAAAACAAAAAAGACCAGTTTTTAAACAAGAAGATTGATTTTCTCAAAAAAAGTTCAATTTTCAAAAAAAAAATAATAATTTCACAGCTAATCGATCAGCTTTTCTGCCAAAGAAACAACTTTTCGAATTTTTACGAAATTGTTTAACTTTAAAACAGAAATTATGACCTTTAGATAATTAACTTCAATTTGAAGATTAAACTTGAATAATTCAATTTCAAGTTAAAAAAATTAATGTTTAATCAAACAGATGGATTCTCAACTGCAACTATAGAATTTTCAATTGGCATACGTTAAATATTCAGTTGAAAAAATAACTTTAAAAAAAAAATAACTTTAAAAAAAATAGTAACATTTTTAACCAAAATGATGAATTTTTAAGGAAAATTGTGAATAGTTAACTGGAATAGTTAAATTTTAAATTAAAAAAATGAATTTTTAAGCGAAATGATGAATCTTTAACTAGAATAATTGAATTTTTGACCAAAAAAGATGAATTTGCAACTGAAAAAGATATTTTTTCAACCAAAAATTGAATAATTAAATTTTTAGTCAAAAATGAATGTTCAACGAAAGAGAGGAATGTTCAGCTCAAATTATGGGATATTCGAATGGAATAATAGTTACATTTCTATCTAAAAAAAAAAAAAAAACAATTTTCAACCATAGAAATTAATTTTTAATTAAAACGGTTAATATTAAAAAAAAATATAACAAAAGAGTTTAACTGTCAACCAAGTGATTTCATTTCCAAAATAAAAGATGAATTTCCAACTAAAATGATAAATATTTAACTAGAATACTTGAATTTCTAGCCAAAAAGAATAATTTTTAAACAAGAAGTTTCCACAAAAATGATGGATCTTCAACAAAAAAATTTTTCTGACCATAAAAGAAGAATTGTTAACGAATAATGTAATAGTTGATACAAAAACCAAACAAAATTTTAATTTAATTTAAGAAACGGTAGATTTAATTTAGAAAATGCGATTTTTCAACAAAAAAGTTTATTTTTCAACCAAATTTTTGAGTGTTTAAGCCAAAAAGACCAATTTTCACAAAAAAATTGAATTTTCAACCAGTAAATATGGAGTTTTGACAAAAGTTATCTGTAAAAATAGTTGAATTTTCTACGAAATCAGGAGAATTTTCAACTGAAAAAGACGAATTTTCAACAAAAAAAGTACATTTCTAAGAAAAAAGATGAATTTTCAAATAAAATTATGTATTTAAAAAAAAGAGATGATTTTCAATCAAACAGATTAATTTTCTTCCAAAAAAGACGACTTTTAAACTAAAATTTCAACAAAAAAGATTTTAATTTTAATTTAAAGACTAGCAATTTCAGCTAAATTGCAATTTTTATCAGGATTCACAATAATTCAATTAATAACAATTTTTATACATTTTACGTACGAACTAATTATTTTACTGTTTTTCCCTAATTTTCCCGGCTCTAAAGTGCCAAATTTAAAGAAAAAAATTTGAATTCATTTCGTTATTCCGGGCAAAAAATGTAACTTTTTAGTAACAAAAAAGTGTGAGATCCGCACACACATCCGGACAATTGTTTAGAAAATTGTATTAGAAATTCTCAAATTGAGAAAGGTTTAATAGAATGAATTAAAAAATGTTAGAAAATGTTACGATTTCAAAGCTTCCTCTGTGAGGAAGCAAAAATTCCTCTTCTCTTGCTCTCTTTTTATTCTCATCCGGGGCCCGCGAGTAATGAGACTCACGCCTCGAGACCTTTTCCTCTTTCACCTGTTGGAGACCACGTTGCTACCCCCCCCCCCCCCCCTTCCCGCCCGCCACGAGGAAGGGAAGGCCGGCGCTCCGCTTTGGGCCGCAGAAAGGGGTCCGCGAAGAGTCGCACTGGGCCTCACGAGTTCAGTGGTGGGGGTAACTCGAATCATCATGATCAGCAGTAGGTCACTGGGACGTGGCTCGTAGCCGAGACGAGTGCCTTCTGCTCGTTCAGTCAGTTCCCGACGGGCAGAAAAGTCACTTTTAGTCCCAAAGTCCCCGACTCGGATTTGGCACGTCCCAATGAATCGCGATTAAGTCCCAACCCGAAAGTTTCGCTGTTTTCACCGGTTTCGTCATTATTTTTTGATTTTTTTTTACTCTTAAATTTTTAATCGTGACTTAGGGAGGAAAAAAATTGTTTTTGGCTCTCCGAGGCCGAAGGAAGGTAAAGTGTGTTAATTTGAAAAAAGTGATTTTTTATGTGCAAATTATTCGTGGATATAAAAAAGTGCGGTTGAGTTCCTTCTGGATTTTTTTGTGAGGGACTTTCGACTTCCGGATGTGCAAAAGTGTATCACTGCAGATGGTGGAAATTTGAAAATTAATTAGGAATATAATTAAAAATTTGTATTTTCCAGCTCTGAAGTAATTGGTAGGAGCGGAAAATATAGATTTTTAAAATTATAGAGTTTCAGTAGGATTTAAAAATTTTGAATGCTTCGCAAGGCCAAAATCAAAACCCCTTAGAAAACGGGGTTTTTTAATTTTTTTACAAATATCGGTCGTATCGAAAAATTATTTCAAACAAAAATCATCGGGGACCGAAAAATAAATTTTTTATGCAACTAAATTTGTTGAGAAAAATAAAAAATAAATGTCCCAGAAATTGAATTTTTTTAAATGTTTTTTTTTATTTTTCCAACTCAGAATTCATCTATAGGATGTAGCGTAAAATACAAATTTTCGAAATTCCAGGGGTATATCAGGATTAAAATTTTTCTTTTCTACGCGAAGTTAAAATAAGTCAAAAATCTCCCAAAAACCCGGTTTTTTCGATTTAATCCACAAACGTCGATTGTATCGAAAAATCATTAGGGACAAAAATGATTGGGGATGGAAAAATACACCTTTTACGCTTGCGGTTTTTTTTATACAAAAATAAAAAGCCAAAATAGGTCAAGAACGGTTTTTTCGATTTTCTCCACAAATGTTGGCTGTGTTGAAAAATTATTTACAACAAAAATTATCGCTTATAAAAAAATACATTTTTCATGCAACATTTTTTTTTAAATAAAAATAACTCTGAATTAAACAGGAGGATGTAGCGTAAAATAAAAATTTTTATAATTATAGTTTTCTTAGATCAGAAAATATTTTTGTGCTCAGCACAGCCAAAAATCCCTTCAGATTATTTTTTTTCTCTATAAATGTCAATTATTTCGAAAAATTATAAAAAAAAAAAATTATCAGAGATGAAAAAATAAATCTTTCATCTTTGAAGAATTTTTTGATGCAAAAAATTTTTATAAGAAAAATTAAAAAGTGGCTACGAAATATAATATTTTTGCAAAAAGTTTTACTAATAAGAATTAAAAATACATAACTATTAAAAAATTACTTTTTTTATCCTTTCCTTATTTTTTTGAGAACAGTTGGCTATTTTGAAAAATTCCTTCAACATAAAAGATTTTTTCATCCCCAAAAATATCTGTTTTTAATCATTTTTTTTTTAGGATCGATATTTTTGAAGCAAATCCAAAAAAGTTTTTTTTTGGGTGGTTTCTGACTTATTTTAAACTCTAAAATAAATGGAAAAAAATTAAAATACTTCTTTTTTGAGTATGAAATTTAAAACGAGAATTTAAAGAAAATTATAAATACTTTTTCAATCTAATATATTTTCCGACTCAAAATTTCTTTCCAGCTTTTTTACCCTGATCAGTAGAATTTGGAAAATATTGTCAGTCCTGATTTTTTAATTAATAAAAAATTATTGTTAATTCATAAAATTTCATAAATTATCATTAATACAATTATGCAATCTGAACGCATATTTTAGAGAAATTAAATATGACAAATATTTTACTCAGCAAGAAATAATAATTAATAATAAATAATTTTTAATTGTTAACTATGGAAATGGAAATCCAGAGGCTATAAACGCTACACTAAAGAACGTCAATTAAAATAATTAATTGCTACACCTCTGTTAATGAAACTTGTTAGTAGCTATACAAATCGGAAGTAGTACGTTATACATTTTTCTGATCTACTAATTCGCCTTTTATACAATGTAATTTTAAATTAATTTTAAGTGTGGTTTGCAATCTAATTTCTAAATTTGATATTGGTTTGGTATTTAGTCTACCATGAAGCGGAATTGATTAAAAAAATTTCTAAACTGAAAGTTATTCCAAATTGGCTTCAAAGTAGAAAAATTTATTTCTTTATTCTGAATAAAAAACTTTTAGACGATTCAACAAGAATAGATTATTTTTAGAAAAAATTATAATTCAGATATTATTTTACTTTGTCGTAATTTAAACTTTTCAAATTGATTTTCACATTCCAAAATTTTTTCTGAAATAGAAAAGCTATTTTTGATCATATTTATTGTAGATTTTATATATTCTGGGCCCATAACCTGTTGAAATTCGTTTGAAATCTAATCTTAAATTTCTTTGTTGCAAAAAGTTGCTTTCATTTTCATGCCATTTTTATTTTTCTCAAAACGAGTTTCAAACAATAATGTATAAAGCCTAGGTTTTTTAATTCTCAATTTGTGTTTTTTTCTATTGCAGAAAACGCGCGCAAAATCAGAGACACAAAAGATGGACAGAACGCGGTGGAGTATAAAAAAGAAGAGCCTGTTCTTTTTGCTGCCCTTATTTTTGGTAGTAAGTACAAATTTTTTAAATTATTTAAATGAAAAAAAACATAAAGATTTTTCTCAGTTACACTCAGAAAAAAACTCTTTGATTGAAAGAAATTTTTTTGAATTGAAGAAAATTATTGATTGGCATTTAGAGAAATGGTTTTTGTACAAAAAACTTTTTTCATTAAACCGTTTACTTGATCCAGAAAAATTTCTTTCGATCAAAGAAATTTCTTTAGATTCAATGAAATTTCTTTTGTCCAAGAAAATTGTTTTTTGTTCCAATACAAATTTTTCTTTAAATCTTTTCCTTGATCGGAAAATTTTTTTTCAATTTAAGGAAATTTTGTTTGATTAATGAAATTTCTTTGGATCAAGGAAATGGTTTTTAGTTATGATTAAAATCTTTCTTTAAACCTTTTCTTTGACCCAGAAAAATTTTTGAATGAAAGAATTTTTTTTCCAAAGAAATTTCTTTGGCTCAAAGAAATTTTTTTCTCTTCCAATGAAAACTCTCGGTGAATATAAATGATTTATTAATTTATAATTTTTTTTTTATCGAATGAAAAATAAATTACTGAAGAAATGGTATCGTTAATTCAAGAAAAATATTTTTTTGAATGAAACTAACAATATTAATGCAATAAACAATTATAACGATTGTTTTTAAAATTATTAAAAAAATGTAATTAATTTTTGCAAAAACTTCTTTAAAAAAAGTGCTCCGTGAAAGATCCTGGTGAAAGTTGTCGGCACGAGGAAGTAAAAAATAGAATATTGAAAACTTGACACAAGTAGGACATACGGAAAACCTGCTGTAGTTATTACAGAATTGAATTCCAGTGTCATTGATATGTTGGGAATATATAATTTTGAATTGAGAACAAGAAGAATAAAATTTAATTTCCTGTACAGAATTATGTCAGTAGTTACCAATTCAAATATTTTATTGATAAGGTAACAAAAATTTAATTTCAATAATAATTTATAAAATAATTAATGTTTAACTATTGTTTTTCCTTGCAGTTAATAATAAAGCCTATTTTCGTGAAATAACTTTATTTTTTCATTCAAATAATTTTCCACGCTGTGACAACAAATAAAAATTTAATTTTCAATAAAATTTAAAATGTACAAAAAAAATATTTATAAATAATTTGAATTAACAAATAGAACATTTTCATTCCTTTTGACAAAAAAAAAATCATTTTGCATCTTATATCTATCGTAATAGCTTATCAGTCTTACTATGTTGCAAAATAATGTTTAGACTTAACATTTATCGTTGTTATAAATAATTAAAGTGAATAAATAAAAAATTTTCTTCATTTTTCATGGAAAAAAATTATTTTTCATCTATCACAATTAATATTCAGCTTTGTTAAAAATAATTCAAGTCTCTTATAATTTTGATGAGCTATTTCAATAAATATAAAATAGAAAAGAATTTTTTCGAAGAAAGCAGAATATAATTTTCAATTTGTTAATTTAAATTATTTATAACAAACCTATATCTAAAGGTTCAACAATTTTCTGAAGCTTTTATGTTTAAAAAACTTCTTTTATAAATTTCGACAAGAAATAATTTTTTTTGCGAAAAAAGGTTGAAATTTTTTAATTTGTTAATTTAAATAATTAATAACAATGTTATATGTTGTGTGTGAAAAATAATTTAGAGTATCTGGTTAGGATATTAAACTATTCTGATACATATGACATGAGCAAAAATTTTTTTCCGCGAAGAAAGAATGAAATATTTATATTTGTTAACTTAAATTATTTATAACAAACCAAAATGTTAAGTGTTAACAATTTTCTGTGGTTTAGTAAGTTCGAAAAGATACTGTAATACATATTGGATGGCAAATAGTTTTATTTCCTGAAAAAAGTATGAAAATGGGTTATTTGTTTCTAAATTTTGTTTATAACAATAAAATTGTACAATAAACAAATTATTTGATTTATTTCTATTCTCAGATTGTGATTCAAATCGATTGCAAACATAAGGGCTAGGAGCTAAGAAATTTTTTTTCCTAAGATGCACTTTTTTAAAATTTGTAAGTAAAAAAAACTAATTTGTTATTCAAGTTGAAAAATGACAAAAACTATAATTTTTCATAATGAAACTTGTTTCTGTTGTATTTCCGTCTTTAAGTGAATTATTTATTCGAAATTCGTCGCTAAATGACAAATAAGTAATAAAAAATCATGACCGTAAAAAATACACTAACCGTTTTTATTGTTATAAATAATCGTTATGAACAAATTCACTTAAGTCACTTTTTTGAACATGAAATTTTTTATTTTTTGTAAATTCAATTTTCTTTATCTCAGAATAGTATCTTGACACACGAGATCGTTGTTCAACAACCATTTTTATTGTTATGAACAATTGTTATGAAAAAATCACTTATTTTGCGTCTGTTATCATTGCCTTTTTTTTAGAATTTTTCTTTTTAGAGTTTTTTTCTTAAGATGAATATTATCACACAAAAGGTTGTTATTTGAGGAGATACAGTAATGATTATAATTTTTATTAATCTATACAAGAAACTCTGAATTTGTTCCAGAAATTATCTATTACAATTAAAATTTTATTAAGTAGCAGTTTTTTAAATGATATTATTCCTGAGTGGAAAGACTCCACATAAACGAAAAATTTTCCAGGTCGAAAAATCCGTAATACTTGAATATGTTTATAAAAATTGTTTATAACAATAGCAGTTATTGTTGAATATTTATCTCTTGGGTTAAGATATTATTTTTTAGATGAAAAGAAGTGATCCTACTTGAAGGGAAAATTTTATATTTCCAGGAATGCTAAATAAAATAATTGTTGTTAAAAATGTTGTTTACAACAATTGTTCACAAAAATTGTTCAGAAAAATTGTTCGCAAAAATATAAATTGTTGTTGAATGAAAAAATATCTATGTCAAACTATTATCCTTATAAAAGGAAAATATTCTTCCGAAAATAAAATTTTTCTATCTTCAGAAATGCGATATAATCGAATTTGTTCATAACAATTATTTATAAAAATGTGCTCCAACACTCAGTAATAATTAATTATTACTTTTACATAATTAAGCGACGAAATAAGTATAAATAATACAGTACAAACATCTTGGTGATTTCGAGAAAATATTAATAAGCAGAGCAATTTTGGTAGTGAAAATACAAAAAAATTATGGTTTTTTGTAATTTTTCAACCCAAATAACAAATTAGTGCAATTTTTTTCAAGCATCCTCGACAGCTTCAAAATGTAATCAAACTCAGCTTTAATTTATTTAAATTTTCAGTAATTTTAAAGAAGCTACACGATGAACTAATTAGAATTATGTGGGCAATTATCACCCCCATTATCATCCTGATTTATTAAATTACCACTTGTCTGATACCTTATCGATGCTGTGTACTTATTAACGTGTAGATTATAGACCTTAACGACCATTGGGTCATATCTAATTCATAAATTCAATCATGAAACGAGCAGTGGTGTTGCGGGTAATGTGTGTTACTGCAGCACTAGATCCTTTCTGTAATTACAACACCCGCTCATTGACAATCAATTCTACTCTTTGACAGCCAGAGACTGTCATTAATGTCAAATCCTATTTATCTTGTGACATACGATCGTGTTAATTCTCTCGTGTTCTCTCGATTCACAATCCACTCATTTTAGCCCGAAAATACAAACCAGAATAATTTTGGATTATTGTAATGTGAGGAAATTAAAATAGAGAAATGAGAGGCACTTGAAGCATTCCATTCGTGAATAGTACGTTCAAAATAAATAATGAGCATTGATTCCAATAATTGGTATTAGTTCTGTTTCGTGCATTGTGCGATTTATAGGAATAATCGGATTGTATTTAATATCCTTTCTGTATCCGTTACGCAATTAATAAATCAAATGATGCTAATGAATGTTATTAAAGACAAATTGGATTACAAATCAAATGATGAAAGTTATAAAAGTTGGATCATTATGTGCCTCTTTTAAAAACTATAACAATTTTATTTAATGTATCCTTTATATCCTAATATATCCTTTAATATATCCTTATAATTGATGCTACATTATGAAGAAGAACTAGAGTCTCAATTCTTCAAATTTATCAATAGTCAGATTCTACAAAAAATAATGGCGGATCGATCTTTCAAACGTTGTGCAAAGTCATCATCATTATTATCATCAATGTCCACATAAGTTTGTGCTATAGTCATCTTTTGGCAGTCTTGAGGATGTCCCGTGAATCTTTCAAATCCATGAAAAAATCTAAAGAATGTCTTAAAGACGCTATGTCAAATACACTGAAAAATAGGTATTAGGCACAACTAATTAGATTTATAAAATATTCCGAGTAGTAGCACCAATAAGCAACATAGTTGTGCTAACCAGTAAAGTAGCAATGGAATATTTTAGAAACCTGAGTAGTTGGGCCCACGACCTATTTTCCAGCGTGGAGAAACATTCTAATTCATCTTTGTCAAATTGGCTTTGATTTGATGATGGGTTTCCATATCATTCCGATCACTAATAATAAATTAATCAAACGTTTTTACTTCATAAAGGCTATGTAGGTCATGTAGATAAAACGACTGTCCCGAAAAAATTGTCCAAACAAAAATTTCTAATTAGAACAATTTATCAAATCATAGTTGATACTGTTTTTCGGAAATCTTTGTTGAGAGAGTTTTCTTCGAGAGCTAGCAAATTAATCTTTGAAGCGTTGCTAATAAGACCGATACATAAGTCGACGAAAATAATGGCAGATTAATCTTTCAAAGGTTGTCCTTATTGTCGTCATTATCATCCTAATGATCCAAAGGGTGCCTTAAAGGCGTCAAATCACATAGACATGGTCTTTGACAAATCGACTCTAATCTGATCATGGGTTTCAATATCATTCCGATCACTAATAATAAATTAAACAAACGTTTTTACTTCATAAGCGCTATGTAGGTCATGAATATAAAACGACTGTCCCGAAGAAAATTGTCTAAACAAAAATTTCTAATTAGAACAATTTATCAAATCATAGTTGATACTGTTTTTTAGAAATCTTTGTTGAGAGAGTTTTCTTCGAGACCTAGCAAATTAATCTTTGAAACGCTGCTACTACACGATTGATACACAAGTCGAAAAAAATAATGACAGATTAATCTTTCAAAGGTTGTCCTTATTGTCGTCATTATCATCCTAATGATCCAAAGGGTGCCTTAAAGGCGTCAAATCACATAGACATGGTCTTGAACAAATTGACTCTAATCCGATTATGGATTTGCATATCATTCCGATCACTAATAATAAATTAAACAAACGTTTTTACTTCATGAAGGCTATGCAGGTCATGAAGATTACACGACTATCCCGAAGAGAACTGTCTGAACAAAAATGTATAAATTCAACAATTTATCAAATCGAATTATAGTTGATGCTGTTTTTTGGAAATCTTTGTTGAGACTGTTTTCTTCGAGATTTAGCAAATTATTCTTCGAAGCGCTGCTAATAAGACCAATACAAAAGTGGACAAAAATAATGGCAGATTAAACTTTCAGACGTTGTCTTTATTGTCATCATTATCATCCTAATGATCCAAAGGATGCCTTAAAAACGTCAAATCACATAGACATGGTCTTTGACAAATTGACTCTAATCCGATTATGGATTTGCATATCATGCTGATCGCTAATGATAAATTAATCAAACGTTTTTACTTCATAAAGGCTATGTAGGTCATGAAGATAAAACGACTGTCCCGAACAAAATTGTCTAAACAAAAATTTCTAAATAGAACAATTTATCAAATCATAGTTGATACTGTTTTTTTGGAAATCTTTGTTGAGACAGTTTTCTAGACAGTCGAATGGCAGATTAAACTTTCAAACGTTGTCCTCATTGTCATCATTATCCTAATGATCCAAAGGGTACATTAAATACGTCAAATCACATATAGTCTTTGACAAATTGACTTTGATCTGATCATCGGTTTCTATATCATTGACATCATTGATTGGTCTGATCTAGTCCAAAATCATTACTTCTTCAGCACGTTCCCTCTAAGCAAACACCTTTTCAACAAGTTCCCTTGGCTAAGACCCTCCATTGTGATGCGAGGGTCTTGGGTCTCGCTTCGAATCATCAATTAAGAGAAAAAAAATTAATAAATTCTTGAGCTCGAGTCGGAAGTTGGTGTGACTGGGAAATGCGTGTCGGATTTACACATACAACCCCAAGGCGCCGAACCGAAGATAGTAGGTCACTGCGCCGGACGCTGTGCTCTCTTTCTATATACTATAGTCTCGGGATTGTGTACTCTTCAGCTTCTTTCACGCATTATAGACAGTAACATAAGTCAAACTCCAGAGGATCAACTTCTTTCTTTTAACAGCTTTCTTTCCCGAGAAACGTCTTGTTCTGACTTGCCTTGCCTTTATTCAGTCAACAGCACCTGTGCGGAGCTCAACTTTGTGCCACTCGTACCACTCATCACTCTGGACAACATAACGAAACAAAGTGACGAGTTGTACTTATTCATTTGAGGATCATTACACTCTACCGTTTCACCTGTTTTGGAAACTTTCTATAAACTTCCGATAAACTTTTATAAACTTCTGATAAACTTCTATAAACATCTTTCCAGATTTGTCTTCATTCAGACTTTTCGTTTGTCATCTTGAAGAAGAGTCTTGATTCGATGAACATTTTGGATGATTCAATCCTAGAATATGATGGTTAGATGGCCTTCGAAAATATTTGGGTTGATTTAATTAAAACCAACCAAATTCGGTCAGTAGAATGATTTGGTTAATTTAGGAAAATTTTTTCCTGCATGATAGCTTCCGAGGCAATCATGAGTCTTCAGGAAGTTTAGGCATGGCTATAATCTTAGATGTTCACGGAAATGGGGAAAAAAGTGTTGGGCTATCCATTAAGGGAGGGTAAATTGTGTGTCCGAAGTGAATCTAAATTACCTAGAGAACAAAAGTGACCTTTCACTTTCCGCCCCAGACAGATGCTTCTATTTTTTTCTACTTAGAACACAGCAGGTTGATCGTAATCGCTTTTTTTAACGCCTCAAGCTGCAGTCTATGCACTTCGACTATCTTCTAATCTTAATATCTTAATTTGAATGCTTTTCTATTAGCATTGAAGAAGGCTACTTTACTTTTAATCATAGTTTTTAGAGTCATTTTTCCATACGTTCTCTAATAAATTATTTTACAAATGATGGTTTTATGGTAATTATGGTTTTGCTCACCCAACCCAAGAATTGTGTGCATCAACTTTGGTAATTTTGAAGACATTTACATTTGAAAATGGTAATTCTTATTTATATTAGGAATTGTCTCAAGACTTTTGCTTTCAAAAACCTCAAACTCGACTTGTTGGACTGCCATTATTATTGCAGGAGGAGTCATTATGACATAATGAGTATTATCATCTGAAGCTTCACAGCCTCTTTATCTTCATTCATAAAATAAAGACCTAGTCATGTCTAGACCACTAAGGATAAGTCCTAATGAAGTGAAAATTGTGACTTTTTACAATAATAAATTGCAGACTATTTTGTGGGCGACCGCAATGGACCGTGAAACCACTTCTTCTGCAGTAGAACGTTTGCAAGACTTTTTTTTACAAATAAATAAAGCGATTCCAGATCCCGGCGAAAGTATATCGAATCCACTAATACTTGAAGAGATTCATCGGTGGCAAATGGATTGTTTAACGGTCAGATGAAAAGATAAGCGATCTGACAACTATATTCTGCGGTTGGGTTCAAAGTAGCGTGGAGGGGCAATGGAAAAAAATTGTGAAAGTCATGGCTATCGCAGGGCCTAAAATGTTGCGTAGTCCGACACACTTTGTGTATTCCGGATTCAAAAGTGTGTTGTAAATTAGCTTTATTTTCTAAACAAAATTTCCACTTTTCAAATCTGATATTTTAAAGGTATTGAAAATGAACTTCAATGCAGACTTAAACTAATTTTTTTTAGTCTATAAATTATGAAAATTCCTATTTATTTTAACTCTTTTCCCCTTTTCCCTGTCTTGCTACTTGAATACGAATCTTATTAACAGAAAGCAATAAAAAATCTTGCTTGTTGATTATTTAATTTTTTTAAATTGAAAATTCAACTATTTTCGTCGTAATTCCAAATTTTTTGCTCAAAATAATATTTTCGGGATGAACATTACACTTTTCAGTATAAAATTTTTCTTTTCGACTCAAAAATTCAACAATTGGGTTTAAAATTTAAATATTTGGTTAAACAATTAACTATTTTTTTGAAATTCATCTTTTCTGGTACAATTTAACCATTTTGGATTTAAAATTAATTTGTTTTATGGTTGAAATATTAAGTATTACATTTTTTGTTAAGAGTTGACATTTTTTTGTACAAAATTAAGTATTTAAATTAAAAATGGAACTATTTTATGGTTACAAATTTTTGTTTTTTTTTTGTTTTGAAAATTTGATTACTTGGTTGACAATTCGTCTTTTTTGGTAAAAAATTAATCCTTATGGTTGAAAATTCATGATTTTATTGAAGATTCATAATTTCAGTCGAAATTCGTTCGTCTTTTTAGTAGAAAATTTAACTATTTTTTTGAAAAAAAATTATTTGCATAGTAAATTTCGCTATTCCATTTTCCGATAAAAACTTACCTTCTTTGGTTGAAAATTAAATTATTTATTGGAAAATTTACCCTTTTTAATTGAAAATTTAAGTATTCCACTTTGGTTGAAAATTGATGTTTTTCAGTTGAAAATTCAACTATTTGGTTGAAAATCCATATATTTTGTTGACAATTTGCCTTTTTTGACAAAAAATTAATCTTCTTGGTCCAGAAATCATCTTTTTGTATAAAATCTCATATTTTTCTGTTTAAAATTAACTAAATTGTAGAAATTTCATCTTTTTGGTTTGAAAATTCAACTATTTGGTTACATTATTTTTTAATTCTACTGTTGGAAATGTAACCATTTGTTTAAAATTTCGTTTTTTTCGTGATGAAAATTAATTTTTTCAATTAAAGATTTAAATTTTTCACTTTTGTTCAAAAATTTATTTGTGTTAGTTGAAAACTCGACTATTTGTTAAAAAATAGATTTATTTTCTTAAAGTTGGAAATTAATTATTTTTACTGAATATTTAGGTATTTCATTTTTTATTGTAAATTCATCTTCGACAGTTGGAAATCTAACTATTTGTTTGAAATTCGTATTCTTTGGTAGAAAATTATTCTTCTTAGTAGAAAATTAGCTTTTTTGGTTGAAAATTCAACTACTTGGTGGAAAATTCGTCTCTTTTATGTGAAAATTCATCTCTTTTGTTAGAAATTTCATCTTTTTTGGATAAAAGCACTATTTAGTTCAAAATTGAAATTTTGAATTGAAAATACAACTTTTGCATTTTTCTTAAAAAAATGTAGTCATATTTTGAATTGAAAATTAAACTATTACTTTGAAAATGTATGTATTTTGTTAAAAATCCGGTTTTTTTTTTGTTGGAACTTAATTTTTCAAATTGAAAATTCAACTAATCCACTTTGGTTGAAAATTGATTTTCAATTAAACTAAATTGTAGAAATTTCCTCTTTTTGGCATGAAAATTCAACGATTTGTTCAATTTTTTTTTAATTCCACTGTTGAAAATGTAACCAATTGTTTGAAATTTTTTTTTGCACTAAAGATTAATTTTTTCATTTGAAGATTTGAATATTCCACTTTTGCTTGAAAATTCATCTGTTTTAGTTGTAAACTCGACTATCTGTTAAAAAATTTATGTATTTTCTTCAAAATTCTACTTTTTTGGTAAAAAAATAATTTTCCTGATTTTCAAATTAATCTTTTTGTTTGAATTTCAACACCTTGGTTAAAAGGTTAACTTTATTGTTGAAATTTAATTTTTTCGGTTGAAGATTGATAATTTCAGTTGAAAATTTATCTAGTTGATTGAAAATTCAACTGTTTGGTTGAAAATTCATGTTGTTTTCTGGAAATTCGTCATTTTTGGTGAAAAATTCCAACATGAATTGCGTCAGCAACCGGCTTGGAATGAGCGCGATTATCGCATCCGTTTACATTATCGATGAGAAGATTTATACCGATAAGTTACTGCGATCATACAGGATTCGGCTAAAGCTCGTTTTTCCTTTTTGAAAACATTCATTCAATCTTAAAATATTTTAGTACATTTATCCTGTCTTCTTTTTTTGAATTTTTCAAAAATTTAGATAGCTTCCAAGCAAATTAAACAAATTTTATATTTTCTGATTGCAATTAGAAAAAGTGTTTTTGAGAGGATCAGAAAAAAAGGACACAGTATAAAAAAATAGGTACAATTCTGTGAGAACTGTGGTTCCGATAGCTTCATTTTCTACATTTATTTCACTGAATTAAATTTGATGAGTGCACGTTTCACATGCAATAAAAAATGAATCACAGACGTTTCACTTAGCCCAATAAAAGAATGCATTACCATTGTTAAACAACTGAGGCGACCTTAATTTTCCACACTGTTTTTGATATCAGCGTATCAGCTGCAACAAAATGATCAAATTCTATAATTGTTTGCTTTTAAATTTGCAATTACCACAATTATTCTGGAATATGGTCATGGTAATTAAAATCGAGTCTGTGAACGCGCAACCCGATTCTCACGATTATTTTTATCCGCGTTCATTTTAATTGGTTTCGTAAACATAAAGGTCCTTAAGGTGCTTCAAACGAGTCGGTTTTCTAAATAATACAAGATACGACTAAACGGATGATTTTTTTTATGTAATATTTTTACCACTTAATCTGAAGGCTTATAGATGTGCATGACTAGAGCCCTTTTTTCGAAAAACGATCTTGTTGTATTTCTTTGTTATTCTAAAATATTCTGAAATTTGCTAAGCCTGGAAAGGGGCAATCCGCCGAGTGTATCCATGGTGAACCGAAAACAGGCGCTCATCGTTTCAAAGTGCGTTTTAATTAACAAATAAAAAACAGCAACAAGATCATTTTTTGAAAAAAGGGCTCTGGTCATACACATGCACATGCCTTCAGAGTACGTGGTAAAAATATTACACAAAAACATTGATCCGTGTAGTTGTATTTTGTATTATTCTAAAAACTAACTCTTTTGAAGCACCTTAAGAATTCATTTTCAGATAGAAAAATAGTATCTGAGAATAATAGCGTAACATAAAACTAATGAAACTGATTTGAATTTATCAAAATTTTCAAAAAAAAAATCTTAAAGCTCTTGATCAAAATATTCCGAACAATATTTACCACAGCTGCACAATATTTATACGAGATGTTATGAATAATAAATATATGAGATATGAATGAAAAAATTTTTTTATGATAAAAAGATGACTATCTTATTCAAACATTTTTTATCAAAAGAAAAGTTTTTCTTGATCAGCAAAAGCAGGCCATTCAAAAAGCGTTTAGTTAGGTTGTTATTACTGGATGGACTTAATAGCTTAGTTTCCTCTATCTTGAAAAATTGCTTTATACTTTAATAATTCCCATAAAATTAATTACTTTTCTCTAGACACGATGATTCCAAATTTTAAGCTCATTAACTTACATTTTTTTTATTGCAACTTAGATTTTTTTCCGAAATTACAATTTTTCACCCTGTTGCATTTCTTACAAAAAAATCAATTTGTAACATAATAGATGAATCTTCAACTGAAAAGATGAATTTTCATCAAAAAAATGAATATTGAACAAAAAAGTAAATTTTCTACAGAACAGTTAAATTTTCAACCAAACAGTTGCATTTTTCACAAAACGAAAATTTGTGACAAAAGAGATGAATCTTCAACTAAAAAGAGGAATTTTCAGCTCAAAAAAAAATAAATTTTCAACGAAAAATTAAATTTTAAACAAAATCAAGGAAACATCCAACAAAATGTTTCCTTTCTCACCAATGATATGAATCTGAACAAAAAAAATGAATTTTTGTCAAAGAAGTTAAATTTCTAACCAAGCTGTTCAATTTTCTACCAAATAGTTGCATTTTCAACCAAATAGATGAATTTTTGCCAAACTAGAGAAATTTTCAAAGACATGATTAAATTTCCCAACAAAGATATGAATCTTCAAAAAAAAAAAAATGTTGACAAAAAGTTTAACTTTCAACAAAATTGTTAGTTTTCTTTATTGAAAATCTTCAAAATTGAACTATTCGAAAATTTTTTTCGAAATTAGATACCTTTATGATATATGTGTTGAAAATTGAAGGCTTGAGACATTTTTTATTTTCAAAATTTTTAGTTGAACATCAATTTATTTTATTAATTTTTTCTTGTAGAAAATTAATCTTTTTAGTTGAAAAGTTATTTCTTTTGTTAAAAATGAGAGAATAAAACTATTCTATTCTTTGATGAAAATTTATGTTTTTTAGTTGAAACTTCATCCATTTTGTTGAAAATTTGTCTTTTTGTGGTAGAAAATTAATCTCTTTGGTTAAAAATTCTATTATTAGGTTGAAAATATCATTAAAATTTTTAATATTTGGTTGAAAATCATAGATTTTGTTGAAAAGAAATTCTTTTTTTGGTATAAAATTAGTTTTTTTTTAATGGAAAATTAATTTCTAAAAACTGAAAATTTAACTAAACTTCTGGTCGAGATTTTTTTTTTATAGAAATTGAATCTTATTGGTAGAAAAATTATTTCTTTGTTTGCAAATTTAACTATTTCGTTGAAAATTCTTCTATTTGCACAAAAATTTATTTTTCTAACTGAAAGTTAAATTATTCTATTTTTTGTTGTTGAAAGTTTATCTTTTTAGTTGAAAATTTCATTAGAAATTGTAATATTTGGTTGAAAATTCCTGTTTTTCGTTAAAAATTATTGATGTTTGGTAGAAAATAATTCTTTTTGTTTAAAAATTAATTTGTCTTTGGTTGGAAATTTGTTTTTTGATTGAAAATGATTTTTTTCTAATCAAAAATTTAACTAAATTTCTTGTCGAGATTTTTTATATAAAAATTCAACGTTTTTGGTAAGAAAAATCATTTGTTCAGTTTAGAATTTAATTATTTTGTGGAAAATTTATTTTATTTGCTTAAAAACTTATTTCTCTGAATGGAAATCGAACTATTCTATTCTTCGTTAAAAATTTATGTTTTTAGTTAAAAATTCATTTATTTGTTTAAAAATTTGTGTTTTTCTTTAAAGAAAATGAACCTTTTTGGTTGAAGATTCAACTATAATTTTGAAAATTACATTAAAAATTAAAAATTTTGGTGGAAAATTGATGTGTTTTCTTACAAATGATTCTTTTTTTTGAAAATTAATCTTTTTGGTTGAAATTTCATTCTATCGGTTGAAAATTAGTTTTTCAAATTAAAAATTTATTTTTCCAACTAAAAATTTGACTATTCTCTAACTTGAAATTAAACTGTTACATAATTTTAATAATCAAATTTGTCTTTCATAATGGTAGAAAATTTAACTTCTGGGTTGAAAATCCAACTGTTTGGGTGAAAATTATTTTTTTTGTTTGAAGATACATCATTATAGTTGAAAATTCATTTCTCTGGTTGAAAATTCGGTTTTTTTGTTTCAAAATGATTTTTTACGAAAAATGTAGCTACTTCATTTTTGCTAGAAAATTGATCTTTTTAAGTTGAAAATTTCATTTATTTTGTGGAAAAAAATTTCTCTTTCATTAGAAATTAAATTATTTTAATAGTAAATGCATATTTTTTTGTTATAAATTCAACTATGTTTTCAAAAATTAATCTGCATGACTAAAAAATCAACATTTTGGATGAGAATTTTTCTATTAATTGAAAAATCTTTCTTGGTTGAAAATTCAATTCTTTTGTTAAAAATTTTTGTTTTTTGTTTCAATTCAACAGTTTTTTATGGAAAATTAAAACAAGTCTTGGTCATATCTTCCAGATTCTGTTTTGACCTTAAATTTTGGAAATCTTTTGAAATGTTTAAATTTTTTTTTCAAATATTCTCTTCAAATTAATTTTCATGAAAAAAAATCAGTTCAAATTATCCCATGAATTTTAAGAAATATTTTTTATTATTGTGAAACCCTTAAAAATTACTTTGTTTCAAATTTTTGATGAAACTTTGTAATCTTGGTAATTGAACATTTTTTCTTTAAATTCGTCCACATTCTTTTTCGAAATTTTAGGAAATAAATAAAAATGTTTTCAAATATTCCTCAGTTGTTCCTTAAAATTGATTTTTCAAAATAAAAAATCAGTGTACATTTTTTCATCAATTTTAAGACATTTTTTACAATTCTAAAACCTTTCAAAATCTTTAAGAAGCTTCAAAATTTTTATTTCCAATTATTCAAATATGAAAGTTTTTTTAAAACTTAAGTTTTTTAAATATTTTCAATTTTTATATTTATTTTGGATATTCTTAAAACTTCTAAATGTTTCTTAAACCTAATCGAATTTTTTATAAATCTCTGTAATCTTGCTAATTAAAAGATTTTGCTTGCAAATTTTTCACATTTTTTTTCGAAATTTTAGAGAATAATTTTAAATCTTTCGTGAATCTTTTCAAATTTCATATTATTTTCCAATCATTTCTAAAACATTTAAACCTTCTAAATATCCTTGTAAATTATTTGAATTTTTCCAAACATTTTCTTAAAATTCTGAAAAGTAGAAAAAAATTGCTTTCAAATCTTCCAGATTCTGTTTTGACATTTTTGGAAATTTTTTGAAATAATTTAAAGTCTTCTTGAATATTCCCTCAGAATTAATTTATCAGAATAAAAAAATAAGTTTAAATTATCCCTTGAATTTTCAAAAATATTTTTTATTATACTGAAATATTTCTAAATGCTTCAGAAGCAGCATTTTTGTTTACAAATATTCAAAAATGTACATTTTTTAACTTTTCCAGAATCTTGCTAATTGAAAAAATTGGCTTTGAAATCGTTCATATTATTTTTTGAAGTTTTTCGAAAATAATTAAAAATTTTGTGAAATCGATATCAATTTTCTCTTAAAATAAATTTTTTTCAAACAAACATTTTTTTGAAATTATCCCATGAATTATTAAAAATATTTTTTATTATCGTGAAATCTTTCTAAATGACAAAAAATACGATTTTTCAACGAAATAGTGACATTGTTAACCAAAGAGATGAATTTTTGACAAAATTAATGAATTTAAAAAAAAAGTAGTGGAGTCTTCAACAAAAACAGTATAATTTTCAATCCGAATAGATGAATTTTCAACTAACTATTTCAAATGTTATCTTAAAAAACATTTTTCAGTCGTGGAAGAAAAAAAAACTCAACCGAATCATTATTTTTGGGGGATAAATAATTTAAAATACAAAACAAAAATCTCTACGAAACATTTCTTTTTTAAATTTATTTGTTCATTTGTTTTTAAAGTGAAATAAATTGAAATATATATATATATATATATTTTTTCTAAGATTCTTGAGAAAATTGAAATTTTTAAAAAATTTTCAGGTATGTCGAAAAAGTATAGTTTTTTATTTTTCAGGATTTTGAAAAATTTTAGAAAAAATTCAAGTCAGCTTAAAAGACATTTAGGACTTTTAGAAGACTCGATCTATTCCTACATTTTTTTTAAATCTTTCAAAATTGAAAAGAATTGCCTTCCATTTTTCAGATATTTCCGAAATTTGTAAAAATATTTTGAAATTATAATAACATTTTGAAATATTTTGAAACCATTCAAATTTTCTTTGAAAATTAAATTCTCAAAATAAAAAGTAATGGAAAATTTTTCCAGGAATATCAAGAACTTTTTTTTATATTCTTGAAATCTGCAAATATTTACATTTTGTTCAAAATTTTTGTAAATCTTTTCAAACTTAAAATCATTCCTTAAGAATTTGGAAAACATTGAAACCTTCTAGATATCTTTCAAAATTGTTCGAATTCTTTCAATATTTGTCTTGAAATTCTGGAAAATTAAAAAACTTGCCTTCAAATCTTCCAGATTCTTTTTTGAGAATATTTTGGAAATCTTTTGAAAATCTTTTGAAATTTTGAAAAACAAATCGAATTTTATCTTGATATTAATTTTTCAAAATAAAGAATCAGTTGAAATGATCCCATGAACTATGGGAAATATTGTTTATCATCGTGAAATATTTTTAAAAAATGTTTTCAAATTTTGTATACAATTTTGCAATCTTGCTAATGGAAAGATTTTGCTTGAAAATCTTTCCCATGCTTTTTCAAAATTTTAGAAAATAATTTGAAATTTTTTGAAATCTTTGACAATTTTCTCTTAAAATTTATTTTCAAAATAAAAAATTAGTTTCAATTTTCCCAGTATTTTTAATGAAGTTTCTTTATTTTTTGAAGCCTTTTAAACTTCTTGAAATGCTTTCAATTTTTTTCGAAATCTTGAAAATTTACATTTTGTTTTAGATTTCTTGAAATATTTTGAAATCATTTGTGTAGCTATTCTCAAAACTTTTAAACCTTATGAATATCTGTTAAAATTATTCGAATTTTTCGAAACAATTTCTTAAAATTCTGAAAAATTACAAAATTTCCCTTTAAATCTTCTAGAATCTGTTATGAAGATTTGACAAATCTTTTGTCATCTTTTAAAATTTGTTGTCATATTTTAAAATATTTCAAAATATTTTCTTAAAATTAATTTTTCAAAATAAAGAATCAGTTCAAATTTTCCCATGAATTTTAAGACAATTTTTTACTATCGTGAATCTCCTCAAAATCTTCAAGAAGCTTCAACAATTTCTTCCCAAATATTGAAAAATGTAGATTTTGCAAAAATGTTGAATGATTTTCCATCTTAAATTTAATTTGAATCTTTCCAAAATTTTAAAATGTCTTAAACTTAAACTCGCTCGCATTTTTTATAAATCTTTGTAATCTTGCTAATTGAAAAACTTTGCTTGAAAATCGTTCCCATTCATTCTCGAAGTTTTAGAAAATAATTCAAAATCTTTTGGAATCCTTGTCAATTTTCTCTTAAAATTTATTTTCAAACTAAAAAATAAGTTTACATTTTCCCAGGAATTAAAAAAAAATTGTCTAGTATCTTGAAACCTTTCAAAATTCTTAAAAAGCTTTTTTATTTTTAAAATCTTCAAAAATCTACAAATTACATTTTGTATAGCAAAACGCTGGACACCTTTCTTACATTGATTATTATTATTGAATATATATTATTCAGATAACCTTACATTTTTCATAATCCTGAAGTTTGCAGACTCTTTTTCTAAATGGAAAAAAATAAAGCTTCATCTAATCACTAACACTAAATGGCGCCATGCGCTTTTTAATATAGGAAAAAAATGGAATAGATGGAAAAAAGGAGAGTTTGTTTGAAAAACATGAAAAAATCACCATAACAACGACGAAAGAAATTCAAAGTCTTGAAGTTTGTTATCTTTCTTTTTCAAAACGCAAAATAGAAGGAGAGCTCCAACCAATCATAAATACGAGTTTCCGGACAACAATAGTTCTAAATTGTTTCGAGTTATTTCGAGATGGTTCGAGAAATAATCGAAAATGGCGCCATGCGCTCTTTAATAAATGATATTTAACTGGTACAAAACCATAACATTAAAAACTATGAAATATGTAATTCAAAAAAATACTAATTGTTTGTACGATACTATTGTAATGAAAAACGTCCTATCTAAAAATGGGATTGTTGTAACACCTTTTCCTTCTTCCACTTCATATGGCCATATGAGTTGAAGACAAGTACCTTCTGGTATCATGCACATAGGTGCACATAATGTGAATTTAGTTGCGTGGATAGTGGTTGCCCTACTTTTTCCAACCATATATAGCCTGACGCGACACAACGCGATTACGACTTTTCTCTTTGTAAAATCGGCTGGCATTTGTTGCGGGGCAAAGAGGGCCAAAGAGGGCAAAGAGGGGCCAAAGAGGGCAAAGAGGGGCAAAGAGAGAAAACTACGAGAGAAATGAGACAAAGTATGAGGAAAGACCCGCAGCGGAAGAATTTGCTTTCTAAGTGTGTAAAACAGGTTAGATAGATCCGATTTTAAACCGCGGGTCAATTACCGATGCAGTCGTCCTTTATTATCTCAGATTGCACGTTTTCTCTTTTCCCGGGGACACTCTAATAAGCTCAGCATACCATATCATCTTTGAACCTTTCCAAATCGTTCAGACCAAATTATACATCTCTTAGACTTACAAGATTACGGTCTTTTTGCATCAGCTTATTCACATTTGTTTAAAATACTTTCATTAACAATAACAATTGTTTATTGCCCCCTCAAGGTTCTTTAAATTTTAGAAATTAGCTATTTATATTTCATTAGGTTGAAAGAACTGAGTTTCTACGTCAAAAAACAGCCTTATAGTGCATTTGTTAATTAAAATTTGTTTAAACAATCATAAATTGTTCTTGAATCCCTTTTAAAATTTAAAAATTTGTTATTTATGTTTGATAACGTCAAAACAAAGAAGTCTGTACGTTCGGAAATAGCTCAATTGTACATTTGTTAATTAAGATTGTTTAAACAATCATCACATTTCATTATGTCTTTCTAAGTTTGAAAATCATTCATTCACATTTGATCCAGTGCAAAAAATTAAGTTTCTACGTCGAAAAATGGGCCAATAGTGAATTTTTTAATTAATTTCCTTTAAAAAATTATAAAGTCCGATAGTGAATTTGTTACTAAAGTTCTTTTAAACAATTATCATTTGTTAATATGCCTTTAATAGTGTATAACTTAGTTATGTACATTTGATTACGTTAGAAAAATCAAGTTTCTATGTCGAAAAATAGCCCAATATTGCAATTGTTAATTTAAATTGTTTAAACAATCATTAATTGTTCTTGAATACCTTTTAAAATTCAGAAATTTGTTATTTATATTTGATAACGTTGCGACGATGAAGTTTGTTGAGAGAACCAAGTTTTTTTCAACGAAAGATAGCCCAATAGTACATTTGTTAATCAAGATTATTTAAACAATCATCAATTTTTATTGTGTACTTCAAAATTTTGAAATTAGGTATCTACAGTTGATTACGTTGAAAAACTCAAGTTTCTCGGTTCAAAAAAAGGCCAATAGCGCATTTGTTAATCGACTTTGTTTAAACAATCATAAATTGTTATTGGTTGCCCTTGAAATATTAGAAACGATCTATTTATTTTTGATTATGTTGAAAAAAAAACAAGTTTTCACCTCAAGAAATAGACCAATACTTTCTTTGTTAATTAAGTTTGTTTAAACAACCAGAAATTGTTATGGGACTATCAATATAATAACTAAGAATCATTTTCAACAATTTGTGATATATTTTGTAGAAAAAAGATAATTTATTCCATCCTAGATACCTAATATGTATAATTGTTTATAAAATTTGTTTAAATAATCACAAATTATTTCATCCTTTTCACTAACTCAACAGAAAAAATCTTTATCTGTCAATTATTTAAATTCATTGCGAGTCATCTGACGACACGTAGCCAATCACCACGAAACCATTTTGATGCACTTATTTGTTTATAACAAATTCAATAAATTTTTTAATATTCGGGCTGCAACTAGAATTTTTTTTGTAGCTGCCATTCAATGATCCTATCAACCTTGGAAAGAATTCAAGTATTTTTCAAGAAACGATGCTTCTGAAAATCAATTTGTTAATTATTTTTTTATTTGTTAACAAAGAGGTGAGATTTTTTTTGTACCTATTTTCAGAAATACTGGAATTAATTCCAAGACAGCTAAAATAATTGAAACAACTATAAAAAAATTTTAAATAGCAGATTTGTTAAAATTCATTAAATTTGTTATAAATAAATAAATGCATGAAAATGGATTCGTTATGATTGGCTGCAATTCGTCACTAGATTCGCACTAAGTTTGAATAATTTATAAACAAATTCCGGTTAATTTTTTATAAACAAACTTCATTAACAAATTGATTATTTGGATATTTCCTCATTCAAATTTTGTTTATTAACGTAATTAACTTTTGGTTTTAAATAAAATGAATAATAGGGGATTGAAAAAGATAGACAGGAATTTAGAAGGACGGAGATGAAGAAAAAGTTTGACTTGTAATAATTGAGGATAGGATGAGATAGAGAAGAAAGGATAAAAAGGATAGATTTGAATTTAAATTGACAAAGAGATAGAAAAGGATTGACGTGGATAGATAAGGGATAGGATGATATGGAAAGGACGGTATTGGAAAAGATAGACATGGATAGACGTAGGATAGGATGAGATAGAGAATAGGGAATTGGAAAAGATAGACGGAAATTTAGATTGACAGAGAGATAGAAAAAATTGATGTGTATCAATAGAGGATAGGATGGGATAAAGAAGAGGGGACTGAAAAAGATGGAGGTGAGTTTATATCGACAAAGAGATAGAAAAATATAGACGCTGATAGACTTACAATAGGATGAGATAAGGAATAGAAGATTGAAGAAGGTCGATAGAAATGTAGATTGTGAGAGAGATAATAAATGATTGAGGTGGGTAGATAAAGGATAGGATGATATAAAGAAGAGGAGATTGAAAAAGATAGATGGAAATTTAGATTGACAGATATATTGAATGATTGACGTGAATAGATAAAGTGTAGGATAAGATAGAAAAGAAGGGATTAAAAAAGATAAGCGTGAATTTAGTTTAACAAAGAGACGGAAAACGATTGACATGGATATATAAGGGATAGGATGAGGTAGAAAAGTCGTCATTGAAAAAGATAGAAGTTGACATACGTAATTAGATGAGACAGAGAATAAGGGATTGAAAGATATAGACGCAGATTTAGATTGACAGAGACAAGTGAAAAGATTGACGTGGACTAGTAAAGAATAGAATGGAATAGAAAAGAAGGGATTGAAAGTGATAGACGTGAATTTAGATTGACAAAGAGATAGAAAAAGATTCACGTGGGTGGATGAAGAATAGTATGAGATAAAGAAGAAGAGATTGAAAAAAAGAGACAGAATTTCAGACTGGCGGAGACATAGAAAAATATTGACGTGGGCTGATAAAGGATAGGATGAGAAAGAAAAGAGGGGATTAGCAAAGACAGACGTGAATTAAGATTTCCAAAGAGATGAAAGAAGATTGACATGGATAGATAGAGGTGAGAATGAGCTAGAAAAGCCAGTATTGAAAGAGAAAGATGTTGGAAGACGTAGGATAGGATGAGATACATGATAGACAATTGGAAAAAATAGAGAGAAATTTATATTGACGTAGATGGAGAAAAATATTGACGTTTAATAATTAATGATAGAAAACAGGAAGGAGGATCGGAAAAGATAGACGTAAATTTAGATTAACAAACAGATAGAAAAAGATGGACGTGGATAGATAAGGGATAGGATAATATAGAAAGGACGGTATTGAAGAAGATATACGGAAAGTTATATTGACAGAGATATAGGAAAAAAATGACGTGGATCAATAGAGGATAAGATGAGATGAAGAAAAGGGGATTGAAAAAGATAGACGCAAATTGAGGTTGAGAGACATAGGAAAAGATTGACCTGGACTAGTAAAGGATATAATGAAATAGAAAAGGTGTTGAAAAAAAATAGACGTGAGTTAAGATCGATAAAGAGATAGAAAAAAATTGACGTAGATGGATAAAGGATATAGTGAGATAGAGAAAAAGATATTGAAAAAGAGAGAGAGAAATTTAGACTGACACAGAGATAGAAAAAGATTGACGTGGACTAACGAAGGATAGGATGAGTGAGAGAATAGGGGATTGAAAAATATAGATGAAAATTTAGATAGACAGAGAAATAGAAAAAGATTGACGTGGACTAACAGAGGATAGCTTGAGATAGAGAATAGGGGATTGAAAAAGATAAATGTGTATTAAGGTTGACAAAGCGATGAAAAAAGATTGCCTCTGATAGAGAATTGGGGATTGAAAAAGATAGACGAAACTTTAGATTGACAGAGACATAGAAAAGGATTGACGTGGTGTAATGAAGGATAAAATAAGATATAAAAAAGGAACTTAACAAAGATAGACGTGAGCTCGGATTGCTAAAGAGATAGAAGAAGATTGACGTGGAGAGATAGAGGATAGGATGAAATAGAAAAGAAGGGATTGAACAAGATAGACGTTAATTTAGAATTACAAAGAGATAGAGAAATATAGAGGTTGGTAGATAAGATGAGATAGAGAAAATTGGATTGGAAAAGAAGCATGTGAGTTTAGATTGAAAAAGAGATGTAAAAAGATGGACGTCGATAGAGAATTGGGGATTGAAGAAGATAGACGAATATTCAGATTGACAGAAACACAGAAGAAGATTGGCGTGGATGGATAAAGGATAGGATGAGATAGAGAAGAAGGGATTGAAAAATAGAGACAAAAATGTAGACAGACAGAGAGAATAAGAAAGATTAACGTGGATCAAGATAGGATAGGATGAGCTAGAGAATAGGGGATTAAGAAAGATAGATGGAAATTCATATTGACCGAGAAATAGAAGAATATTGAAATGGACTAATAATGGGTAGGAGGAGGTAGAGGAGAGTGAATTGGAAAAAGGACGAGAATTTAGATTGACAGAGAAATAGAAAAAGATTGACATGTACTAATAAAGGATAGGATGAGATAGAGAATTGAAAAAAAGATACACGTGAATTAAGTTTGACAAAGAGATGAGAAAAGGTTGACGTTGATAGAGAATTAGAGATTGGAAAAGATACACGTGAATTTAGATTGACAAAGAGATGAAAAAAGATTGACGTCGATAGAGAATATGGGATTGAAGAAGATAGACGAAAATTCAGATTGGCAGATATATAGAAAAAGATTGACGCGGATGGATGAAGGATAGAATAAGATAGAGAAGAAGGGATTGAAAAATAGAGACAGACATGTCGACAGACAGAGAGAATAAAAAAGATTGACGAGGACCAATATAGGATAGGATGAGCTAGAGAATAGGGGATTGAGAAAGATAGATGGAAATTCATATTGACAGAGAAATATAAAAATATTGACGTGGACTAATAAAGGGTAGGAGGAGGTAGAGGAGAGAGAATTGAAAAAAGACGAGAATTTAGATTGACAGAGAAATAGAAAAAGATTGACATGTACTAATAAAGGATGGGATGAGATAGAGAATAGGGAACTGAAAAAGATACACGTGAATTAAGTTTAACAAAGAGATAGAAAAAGATTCATGTGGATGGATAAAGGTTAGGATGAGATTGAGAAGATGGGATTAAAAAGGATATAATATAAATGTAGATTGACAAAGAGATGAAAAAAGGTTGACGTTGAAAGAGAATTAGGGATTGGAAAAGATAGACTTGAATTTAGATTGACAAAGAGATAAAAAAAGATTGACGTGGACTAATAAAGGATAGAATGCTTTAGAGAATAGGGGATTGAAAAATGTAAATGTAAATTCAGATTGACAGAGACGTACAAAAAGATTGACACGAGCTAATAAAGGATAGGAGAAGATAGAGAATAGTGAATTGAAAAAGATACACAAAAATTTAAATTATCAGAGACATAGGAAAGGTTTGGCGTGGAGTAATGGAGGATAGAATGAGAAAGGAAAGAGGGAATTAACAAAGATAAACGTGAGTTCAGATTGCCAAAGAGATAGAAGAAGATTGACGTGGAGAGATAGAGGATAGGGTGAAATAGAAAAGAGGGGATTGAACCAGATTGACGTGAATTTGGATTGAAAAAGAGATAGAGTAATATAGTCGTTGATGCACGTGGGATAGAACAATATAGAGAATAGGAGATTGGAAAAGATAGACGGAAATTGAGATTGAAAAAGAGATGAAAAAAGATTGATGTCGATAGAGAATTGGGGATTGAAGAAGATAGCCGAAAATTCAGATTTGCGGAGACATAGAAGAATATTGGTGTGGATGGATAAAGGATAGGATGAGATAGAGAAGAAGGGATTGAAAAATAGAGACAGAAATGTAGACAGACAGAGAGATAGAAAAATATTGACGTGGACTAATAAAGGGTAGGAGGAGGTAGAGGAGAGAGAATTAAAAAAAGGAGTGAATTTAGATTGACAGAGAAATAGAAAAAGATTGACGTTGATAGAGAATCGGGGATTGAAAAGGATAGACGAAACTCCAGATTGACAGAAAAAGAAATTGACGTGGACTGATAAAGGATAGAAGGAGGTAGAGAAGAGGGAATGGAAATATATATATATATATATATATAGAAATGTAGATTGATAGAGGAAAACAAAAAGATTGCCGTGGACTAACAAAGGATAGAATAATTAAGAAAAGAAGGGATTGAAAAAGATAGACGTGAATTAAGATTGACAAAGAGATAGAAAAAGATTGACGTGGATGGATAAAGGTAAGGATGAGATTGAGAAGAAGGGATTAAAAAAGATATTATATAAATGTAGATTGACAAAGAGATGAAAAAAGGTTGACGTTGGAAGAGAAATAGGGATTGGAAAAGGTAGACTTGAATTTAGATTGACAAAGAGATAAAAAAAGATTGACGTGGACTAATATAGGATAGAATGTGTTAGAGAATAGGGGATTGAAAAATGTAAATGTAAATTCAGATCGACAGAGAAATAGACAAAGATTGAGGTGGACTAATAAAGGATAGGATGAGATAGAGAATAGATACTTGGGGATTGGAAAAGAAAGACGAAAATTTAAATTGACAGAGACATAGAAGAAGTTTGACGTGGACTAATAAAGGACAGGAGGATGTAGAAAAGAAAGGATTCAAAAAGATAGACGTGAATTCAAATTTGGAAACAGAAAAGGATTGACAAAGATTCAAAATGATTAAAAACAAATGAGTCAGAGACACATTAAATATGAAAAATTATCGTTTTTTGGGCATTTTGGAACCAAAATACCAAATTATTGAATGTTTTTCGAAAAATTGGATTTTTTTCCGACTTTGTGGAGTCTCGTTACAAATGTCATTTTGTTCAGGAGCGAAAGTCTATTCACCTTTAGATTGAAGAGACGAGACACTCGGGCGTAGGATGACAATGGAAAAGTGAAAACCACCAGTAGTGTTTACTTCCTTCGAGAGTCGTTTTATTTGTTCAAGTTGCTCTGTAATTATTCAAGCCAATTCTAATTCTACGGTATCGCGTGCTAATTATCCTCTCGGCACTCGGTAGACGGTATCATAATTTTTTTTTTTTTTTTTAGAAATATAATTAATACCTAACACTTCATTTTCAGCCACGCTTCAGCAAATTAATTTACAAGCTGATGTTTTCCGTCTCTTGCAATAGACTTTTGATCATTTATAGAAAATTTGGAACATTCAACAATTTCGACAATTTCGTTTATTTTTCTCAAATAGCTGTATTTTTAACCAAAGAAGATGAATTTTTAACCGAAAAGATTAATTTTCTTACAAAAGACAAATTTTCGAAAAAGTGCAAGAAGTTTCAACCAAATTATTAAAATTTCAGAGAAGAGGATAACTTTACAACCAGCAATGGAATAGTTAAATTTTCATTTGAAAAATATTTCATCAACAAAAAAATGAATTCTTGACTTCTACTAAAAGAATAAATTTTCAATAAAACAGTCGAATTTTTAACAAAAAAATTATCTTACACCGGGATGGATGAATTTTCAATCGGAAATAATTTTATTCAACCTTGAAGAACGAATTTTCAACGAAATATTTGAATCTTTAACCAAAACAGAATTATTTTCAACTAACCGCAGTTAGATTTTTCATCGAAAAGAATGAATCTTCAACCGTGAAAAATAATGTTCCACCAGGGGAAAAAAAAAACAAATTTTCATCAATTTTTTTTTTTCATCAATTTCTAATTCGAAATGGAATCGTTTCATTTTTCATTTAAAAAAGTTAATCCTCAGCGAAAGAAAAAAAATTTTTTCTCTTAATAAAACAGATAAATTTTGCAGCAAATTTTTTGTTGTTGCAAAGTCCACTGTGAAATTGTTTATTGGTGATTCATCTCGGTCCTTCGATAATTTATTCTTTTTGCTGAAATTTTACAATTTTGTTAAAAAATTTATTTTTTTGTTAAAAATGCAATCTTCTGGTTAAAAATTAATCTCCAGGTTGAAAAATGATTTTTTGTGGTAAATTCATATTTTCTGGTCAAAAATTTAACTTTGATGTAGAAGATTCGTCTTTTTGGCTTAAAACTTCAACAGTTTGTTAGAAAATTTTAATTTTTGCCAGAAAATTTGTCTTTATGGCTTCAAAATTCAACAGTTTGGTTATATTTTTCAACTGAAAGATTATTATTATTATTTAAGAATGCAACTTCTTGGTTAAAAATTAATTTTTTTTTTGGTTGAAAATTTAATTATATTTAGTTGAAATTAACTAAAAAGTTGAAAATTAATTTATTGATGATTCAAATTTCCGGGTTGAACGTTTAACTTAGTTGTCGAAAATTCGTCTCTTTTTCTTGAAACGTCAACATTTTGGTGAAAAATTTAACTATTTGATTAAAAATTCTACTGCTTCATTGGAAAATTCACATTTTTGTTGAAAATTTATTTTTTGGGGTTGAAAATTCAACTTTTTTGTAGAAAATTCAGAAATTCGATAAAAAATTGCACTATTTGAAAAAAATTAAAGTTTTAGTCGAAAATTCAACTGTTTTATAGAAAATTTTTCATTTTGTCCTAAAAATTCAAAAAGTTGGTTGAATATTTTTTCTTTCTTGACTGGAAACTCTTTCTTGGTTGAAAATTCAACTATTTTTGCTTAGTCGAAAATTAACTTTTTTGATGAAAATTCATCTTTTCGAGTTAAAAATCAATTGCTTCGTAGAAAATTTATGTTTTCTTTTTAAATCAAACATTTTGGTATGGAATGCAACTATCTGTTTGAAATTTAGCATTTTTATTGAAAATTTTTATTTTTGTTTTGAAAATAAAACGGTTTTTTAGAAAATTATTCTGAAAAATCTTTCTTGGTTGGAAACTGGACTTTTTGTTAAAAATCCGTCCTTTTGGTTGGCAAATTCATATTTTTTTGGTAGAAATTAAATTTTTCTCTTTAGTTTAAAATACAACTGTTTTATTATGAAATAATCTGTTTCTGTTAAGGATTCCATTATTTTTTGGCAAATTTGCTTTTTTGATTGAATTAAACTGATATTGGTTAAAAATGATCTACAACTTTGGCACAGTGCATTTTTTTCCAAAATGAATATTTTTTCAAAATTGAAAAAAAATTATTTAAAAAAAAGTCAAAATTATTAATAATTTAATTCATATTGATCTGCGCCTAAAATACTTTCATTGCATTCAACTAGGGATTCTTTTCCCGATATCTCTAGTAGCTTAGTGGTAAAGCACCTGACCGGCAATCAGTTGACCTGGCGTTCGAATCCCAGCGGAGCGAAAGGAAAAAATCTTTTTTTCTGAATACATTTAATTCTCAAGTCAAAATTGTTGGGTGGCATTTTCGGAATAATATCCTTTTTTTGGATCTCAATTGATATTTTAATGCAGTACAAAATGATTTTGAAGTTAACAAAAAATTTTTACAGAAAAATCGTTTTTTTTCTTTCACAACTTCCGAATCCTCGTCCGTGAAATCCGGTCCCTAATTTGGCTAATCCGGTAAATATCTCGACATTATTATTACTCAATTCTTCACGGTTTCGGATTTTATTGCGACCGGTTTACAATCATCCAGACAGGAATACCCATAGACTCAGCGTTATGCAAATAAAATTGCTGCTTCATTGAGTTGCTAAAAAACCAGTTATTACTGACAGTCAATTTATTAAAAAAAAATTATGTATACAAAAAAATGTAGCGTAAATTTCTTTTTGTTTGCAGAATCAAGGTAGGTAATTTATTTTAAATTGAAAAATTAAAATTTAGTAAAAGGAAAATTAGAAAGACCTGATTTCTGTACTAGAAAATTTATTACGAGAATTGCTAATTGCTAATTTTTGATTAACAAAAGGTTCTTTTTAAAATTAAATTTATTTAGAAGAAAGATCTTTCCCTTTTGCTCCGCTGGGATTCGAACGCTAGGTAAACAGATTGCCGGTCAAGTGCTCTAACCACTAAGCTACTAGAGTGATCGAAAGAAGAATCCTTTTTCTAAAACACGCGTTATTTTGCAAGATTTTATGTTTCAATACAGGTCAATCTAAACTAGGAATCTGTATTATCATCGGAGACGGTAACGACCAATCAGAAGAGGAATCTTTTCACACACTGTGAAAATAGAAACCTACAATATCGATCAAAGTTATATCCTCTAATACAGACAATCTTCAAAGTCTTCTCAGGTTAGATGCAGCAATAAATTAAAATTTTCCAAATTGAATTTATTCAGAAATTTATTAATTATTATTTAATATTATTCATTAAATTTATTTCCGGGCAAATTTAATTAAATTTTTTTCTAATTTAGAGCTCCATCTGGTCTGAGAAGACGTTGAAGATTTTCTGTATTAGAGGAGATAACTCTGATCGATATTGCAGATCTCCATTTTAACAGTGTGTGAAAAGATTCCTCTTCTGACTGGTCGTTACCATCTCCGATGATAATACAGATTCCTAGTGGAAAAGGAAATTTTTTCAAAAAAGTTCAAAACGTATCACATTTTATTATCAGCCACTCTTATTTTGGTTGTAATTTTTTTTTCCATGAAAATTTATGTACTTTATTAAATTTTTTTTTTGTACAAAACTAATCTTTTGGGTTGAAAATTTAATTGATAATTTGGTTAAAAATTCATATTTTTTGTTGAAAATTCATCATGAAAAATTTAGAAAAGTCTTTTTTTTTTAAGATTAATTATTTTAGTTTCAAAATCTCTTTGGTTGAAAACTTAACTATTTTGTGAAAAATTTGTTTCCTTATTTGAAAATTAATTTCTTTTCAACTTATTGAACTAAACTAATAAAATTATGAAAGATTTTCTTTGGGTTGAAAATTAATATAATTCGTTAAAAATTTCTTTTTCTTTTCGTCCGTAATTAATCTTCTTGGTTAAAAATTCATATTGTTTGTTTCAAAAATTAAGTACTTGATATACAGTTCAACTAATTCTCAGGATTTTAGTATTTTCGACTTCAAAATTTAATAAATTGGTAAAAAATTAAACTATTTGGTTGACATTTTTTTTTGTATAAAATTCATATTTTTGGCTAAAAATTGAACTATTTGTAAACAATTAAACTTTTCTAATGGAAATTTAATTATGTAGTAGAAAATTCGTTTTTTTGCTTAAAAATTTAACAACATTGTTGAGATTTGGTTTTTTTGAATAAAAAATTAATCATGTTTGTTAAAAATTTATTTTCTCTGTTGAGGATTCAATTATTCGTTCAAAAATTAAGTTTTTTTTTTGTTCAAATCAAACTGGTTGAAAATCCGTTTTTTTTTTTTACTTGAAAATTAATTATTTGAACTAAAAATTTGATGATTTAATTTTTGGTCGAAAAGTCTATTTTTTCCTTGAAAATACATCTATTTGATGGAAGATTCTATTCTCAAAAATTCATTTTACCATTCCATTTTTTGTTCGGAATTTATCCTCCATGAATTGAAAATTCTTTTTTTGTTTTTTTGAAAAGATAATCTTGTATGTTGACAATTTTTTTTGTTTGGTTGAGGATTCAACTCATTAAAACTACGTTTTTTTTCGGTTAGAAATTAATTTTCAAAGTGAAAGTTGGAGGATTCCAATTTTTATTTGAAAAATATCTTTTTTAGATGAAAATTGAACCATTTGGCTTGAAATTCATATTCCTTGATTGAAAATGCATCTATTTGGTTGAAGATTCAAGTTTCTTGTTAAAAACTCGTTTATCAATATATTTTAATTCGAGTTTTGAGTGGATCAAATATTAAAAAAGAATTCACATTCATTAAGAAGTTACACATTTCTGGCAAAAATTACAAAAAATAAAATAAAATGAAAAAATAATAAAAATAAATTACTGCATGTCTGCAAGTTTTATCCACCGAGTGAACCGGAAACTTTCCTGCTCTTCATTAACTCTCCAGAAACTCAAACTAGTGGTAACAACCCTTTCATAACAATAATTTCGAGGGTTGGGTAATACTACGTTTCATGCGGAATTTACTGTTACAATTTATCTTTACTCTTATGTAAATTTTTTTTTCTTTATTACATTTACATTTTATTGCATTTCCTTATTACTAATATGAAAACAAAATTAAAAATAAAAAATTTATTTTCAACTTATTCTTTTCCTCATAGAGAAAGCATTAGTTATTTTTTCAATAATAAACGAAGCAAGGTCTTCATTTTGTTCAATTTAAAAATAGAAATTTACAAAAAATACAACATTTTTTTAAAATACAAAGACAAATCAAATTTTTTGTTCAAAATGATGATTTTTCGAGCTGGAAAAGGGAAAAGTTCTATCGCACCCTATCCCTTTTTCTGCTTTATTATTTCTTTACGAAAATGGTCAGAATTATTCCATTTGAAAATTTATGATCGAAAAGTCTTTTCTATACATGCGTCAACTTTGAATTATGTCGATGAAAAAAAATTTTCCGTTTGCAACAGGATTCAAATATTATAAATCAGCATAACTTTCTTAATCTTCAATAAAGTGAATTAATATTATAGGTCAATCGATTTGCCTCGAATCAAGAAATCTTTTCCGTTCCTGCAGCAACTTTAAATTATGAGAATAAGGAAACTTTTACTATAAAAAACGATTTTAAAAATATTTAAATTACCATAAATTCCTTACTCTTCTATAAAATGTATGAATTTTATAGGTCAATTTATTCGTCTTTAAGCAACACAACTTTTCTATTCTCGCATCAATTTTGAATTATGTCGGAAAAATTTTTTAATGTAAAAACCTGATTTTTAAAATATATAAATCACGATAACTTCCCTACTCTTCAACAAAATGTAATTACATTCTAGGTCAATCAATTTTTCTCGAACCAAGGAATCTTTTATATTCTTGAATCAACTTTGAATTATGTTGAAGAGAATAGTTTTACTATAAAAAACCGTGTTTTCAAATATTATGCATTACCATAGCTTCCTTACTCTTCAACACAATTTATTGATATTATAGGTCAATCGATTTGTCTCGAATCAACATAACTTTTCCATTCTCGCATCAACTTCAAATTATTAGAATGAGAACATTTTCGCTTTAAAAATCGATTTTAAAAATATAAAAATGACCATAGCTTCCTTACTAGTCAAGACAATTTTTTTTGATATTATAGGTCAATCGATTTGCCTCGAATCAACACAACTCTTCCGTTCTCGCATCAACTTCAAATTATGAGAATGAGAACATTTTTACTATAAAAATCAATTTGAAAAATTTGAAAAAGACCTTAACTTCCCTACTCTGTAATAAAATGGATCAATATTGTTGGTCAATCGATTCGCCTCGAACCCAAAGGATCTTTTATATTCTTGCATCAACTTTGAATCATGTTGAAGACAAAAGTTTAACCACAAAAAATCGTATTTTCAAATATTATACATTATCATAGCTTCCTCACTCTTTGATCAAATTTAATTATATTGTAGGTCAATCAATTCGGCTCGAACCAAAGAATCTTTCATATTCTTGCATAAACTTTGAATTATGTCGAAGAAAAGAGTTTTACTATAAAAACCCGATTTTCAAAATATATAAATTACTAAAACCTTCCTACTTTTTAATAAAATGTAATTATATTGTAGGTCAATCAATTCGTCTTGAACCGAAGAATCTTTTATATTCTTGCATCAACTTTGAATTATGTTGAAGAAAAAAGTTTTGCTATAAAAAACCGTCTTTTCAAATATTATGTATTGCCATAGCTTTCTTACTCTTCATACAATTTATTAATATTATAGGTCAATCGATTCGTCTCGAATCAACACAACTTTTCAATTTTCGTATCAACATCAAATTATGAGAATGAGGACATTTTTACTATAAAAATCGAGTTTAAAAAGATGATAATGATCTTAACTTCCCTACTCTTTAATAAAATGGATTAATATTGTAGGTCAATCGATTCGCCTCGAACCCATAGGATCGTTTATATTCTTGCGTCAACTTTGAATTATTTTGAAGAACAAAGTTTTACCATAAAAAATTGTATTTTCAAATATTATACATTATCATAGCTTCCTCACTCTTCAATAAAATTTAATTATATTGTAGGTCAATCATTTCGTCTCGAACCAAAGAATCTTTCATATTCTTGCATAAACTTTGAATTATGTCCAAGAAAAGAGTTTTTCTATAAAAATCCGATTTTCAAAATATATAAATTACTAAAACTTTCCTACTCTGTAATAAAATGTAATTATATCGTAGGTCAATCAATTCGTCTCGAACCAAGGACTCTTTTATATTCTTGCATCACCTTCAAATTATGAGAATGAGAACATTTTATCTATAAAAATCGATTTTAAAAATATGAAAATGACCTTAACTTCCCTACTTTTTAATAAAATGGATTAATATTGTAGGTCAATCGATTCGCCTCGAACCCAAGATTTATATTCTTGCATCAACTTTGAATCATGTTGAAGAAAAAAGTTTTACCATAAAAACCGTATTTTCAAATATTAGACTTCATCATACCTTCTTCACTCTTCAATAAAATGTATCAGTGTTATAGGTCAATCGGTTCGTCTTGAATAAACAAAACTCTTCTTTTCTTGCATCAATTTTGAATTATGTCGAAAAAAATTTTTTAACATAAAAACCCGATTTTTAAATTATATAAATTACGATAACTTCCCTACTTTTTAATAAAATGTAATTATATTGTAGGTCAATCAATTTGTCTCGAACCGAGAAATCTTTTATATTCTTATATCAACTTCGAATCATGCTACCTTTTTTTATTGAAAATTAAACTTTTTGGTTAAAAATAAATTTTTTTCTCGAAAACTCGTATTTTCGAATTAAAAATGTAAGTGTTTTATGGGGAATTCGTCTTTTTGGCTGGAAAATTATATAATTCGGATGAATGTTTATCATCGAATGAAAATATTTATTGCTTGAAAATGGAACTATTTTACTGAAAACTTTTTTTTTCAGATTCAACTTTCTTGGCAGAAATTAATTTTATTGTAAAATATTTATATTTTTGGATGCAGTTTTTTTAATAGGTAATAATTCATCTTTTGGCTTGAAATTAAATTTTTTTATCGATTGAAAAATCTTTTTTTGTTGAAAATTCAACTATTTGGTTAGAAAAAAAAACTTTTTTATTAAAAATTTATATTTTCTTTTGGGAAATTCTACTGCTTAAAGGAAAATTTGGCTTAAAAATTAAACAATATCGTTGAACTGTTTTTCTTTTCGACTGAAATACAAAAAGGAAAAATTTGCCCAAAATCTTCGAGAAATTTCAAATAATTAAATTCAGAAAATTACAAAAAAAAAAGAAGTAAAATGATAAAATTCGAGATACATATCCTGCAAACCAGAAACCTGTTCAAGTAGTCGCAATTAAAACTCAAATAATTATTCACAAAAAGTGAAATGTGATTCTAGATAAACTGATTACAACTTTCGTTAACATTGAAACTGTAACTTTCTACATTTCCATAAATTCTGAGTGCCTAATTAGAAAGAAAGAGTTTCAAGCAAAATTAAAATTTCTGATGTACTGAAATTCTAATTATTGAAAGTGCAAGCTTTCGGATGAAGAGTTTGGAATGTGCTCATAAAATATAGAACTATAAAATCCTTCAAGTGAGAAAGATTTCAAGTTTATCTTGCAGTTTATTAGCGAAATTTAAGTATCCGGCTGATGGTCACTTTAAACAATCTTCGAGTGTCAGAGAGAAAATAAGAAAATTATGATTAGGAAAATACCGCAATTGAAATTTGGTAAATAGCAATCTAAACCCCTGTCTATCTTTTTCAATCCCTTCTTCTCTAGCTTATTCCGTCCTTTATATATGCACGTCTATATTTTGCTATCTAGCTGTCATTCCGAATTTCCGTTTATCTTTTTTAATCTCCTCTCTATCCCATCCTATTCTTCATCTATCCCTCATCTATCCACATTAATACTTTCCTGACTATCTTTTTCTATTCCTTTGCCAATGTAAATTTACGTCTATTTTTCAATCTCCTCTTTCTATCTAATCCTTTCCTTTGTCTATCCATATCAGTATTTTTTCATCTCTCTGTCAATCTAAATTCCTCTCTATCTTTTTCAGTCTCTTCTTCTTTCTTCATCCTATCCTTTATCTATCCACTTCAATCTTTTTTTTCTCTGTGTCAATCTCAATTTCCTTCTATCTATTCCAATCTTCTCTTCTTTTCCTCATCCAATCCTTTATCTATACACGTAAACCTTTTAACATGTTTCTGTCAATCTTAGTTTCTGTCTATCTTCGTCAGTCCCCTATTTTCTAGCTTATCCTGTCCTTCTTAATCTCCTTTTCTGAATTCCCGTCTATCTTTTTCAATCTCCTCTTCTCTATCAACGTCTATATTTTTATATCTCTTTGTCAATATAAATTCACGTTTATTTTTTCCAATACCTGCTCCCCTATATTTTTCGAAATCCTCTTCCCCATTTCACCGTATCATACATCTATCAACGTTCATCTTTTTCTATCTATTTTTCAGTCCAATATTAAGTCTGCCAAATTCACATCCTATCCTTCATCTGTATCTACACACGCCAATATTTTTCTGTCTGTCATTCTGAATTCCTGTCTATCCTTTTGAATCTCCTCTTCTCCATCTCATCGTATCCTACATCTATCATC
>CAKNXH010081221.1:24910-47023 GCA_932178445.1 Andricus quercusramuli | reverse complement strand
GATTTCGTTTCCAAAGCAGCCACATAATCGCCCTTTGAGCAATGAACGAGTTGACTCACCAGGTCGACTGTTGGAAAAACGGTGACCAATTTTAAATCAGGAGTTGCCAAATCATGAACTTCAACACAGTGACTTTGCAAGGCCAAAAGGAGTAATTCGTTGTTGGAAGAATGGGCCACGCAAGTCGCGGTGGGCTCTTCAATTTGCGCGACGTTTTGCTCCAGGAAGTTGTGCACGGGGATGACGCGCACCATTTTTTCATAAATAATATTACTTTATTTTAATAATTCAAAAAAAGGCGGAGTAGGTTAGCCTGGGTTGGGCTCCGAAGGGATTATTGTCGTGGGCTTTTGTACTGTTTTCGGCTGATTCAGCCATTTTTTCTGATATCACACTTTTTGAGGATGGAAGATGCATTATCGCGGTTTTTTGGTCAAGAGTTCTATCTTAGAAAGCACAAAATTGTCTAGATTTTGGTGAAAGAGGAACTGATTCGCGCCTTGGATTTGCGATCAGCTGCCAACTGTCAAAACTGTCAAAGTATGTGAAGAACATAACCTCGTTCGTGACTGTCTTTTGGATATTTGGCTTCCAATTATTCCAATTTTTTGAAAAATTGTATTTGAAAAAGCAAATGTGTGTGATCATTCTATTTAATCATTAATTCTTGATTATTTAGAGGTAAAATCATCAAAATTTTCATAAAAATCGTTTAAAATGATTTTTTTTACTCTCTTGGAAACTCGCCTTGAGGTACCAGCCGCTAGGGAGCGCTGGCTCTGTAGTAAAAGTTCCGCGAAAATTCAAATTGGATAAATGAAAAAATATTGTTTTTTTACTAGTTAGTAATAAGAGTTTGTAGTCTACTCAGAAAACTAATTGAAAGTATAAAATATTCGATTTAAAAAAAATTATGTTTAATATTTTAAGTAGCGGTTAGTTTTTCTTACGTATGTTCCGAATTTGACAAATATAACATTTTGAAAGAACGTTTAAAATAACTTTTATTTTATTTTTTTATTTTTTATACTCAATGGTTGAATTTTCAATTATCAAAAATAAATTTGGAATTAAAATGGAATATTCAAATTTTCAATCAACAAACAACGAATTCTGAAAAAGAGTTCAATATTCAACCGAAAAGATGAATTTTCTAACAAGTAAAACAAAAGGATTTTTAACAAAATAGTTTACTTTTTAACTGAAGAACTGAGTTTTTAAATAAAAAAGATAAATTTTCAGCCAAAAATGGAATAGTTCAATTTTTACTTAAGAAAATTAATGTCCAACAAAACAAAACAAATTTATAAAAAAAGGTTCAATTTTCAATAAAAAAATAAATATTCAACTAAAAAAATAAACTTACAACCGAAGAAATGAATTTTCAATCAAAAATATTAATTTAGAAAAAAAACTTGAATTTTCAACAAAAAAGTTGAACTTTTAGAAAAAAATTATTTTTCTACAAAACAGTTGAATTTTGAAGTGTAAAAAAAATCCGATTGAATTCGCGTGATTCTGAAATTCAAATACATATATTAAATAATAATATTATAAAGAGAAGAAACAGAAGAACAGAATAATAAAGAGAAATGAAGAATGTTTTCTTTTTAATTGAAAATTGATTTCTTTCACTGAAACTTTGACTATTTCAGTTTTAATTAAAAATTTATCTTTTTTTTAGCAGAAAATTCATTTCTTTATTTGAAAATTCCTCTTTTTCGCCCGAAAATTAATCTTCTTTGTTTTAGCTTCACTATTTTGGTTCAAAATTCAACTATTTGGTGAAAAATTAATTTACTTTGTAAGAAATCCCAAAATTGTATTAAAAATTCATTTTTTGGTTGAAAATTTGCCTTTTCATTCGAAAATTAAACTACTTTGTTGAAAGTTACAAAAATAATTTTCCTCACTGAAAATTTAACTATTCCATTTTTGGTTAAAAATTGATCTTTTTTAATTGAAAATTCATGTGTTTGTGGTTGAGAATTCGTCATTTTCGGTCGAAAATTAATCTTGATTAAAAATTCAACTATTTGGTGAAAATTAAACCATTTGGTTGAAAATTAATTTTTTTTGGAAATGCAACTATTTGGCTAAACATTCATTACATTTATGACTGTATTTTTTTTCGTTTAAAAACCAACTGTTTGGTTGAAAATTCATGTATTTTGTTAAAAATGTTTCTTTTTGGGTTGAAAATTAATTTTCTTCGTTAAAAATTCAACTATTTTGTTCATAGTTGAACTACCGTGTTAAAAAATCATTTTTTGATTAGAGATGCATAATTTTGGTTGAAAATTTATTTCCTTGGTTGAAAATTTAACTATTTTATTGGAATTTTTCTTTAGTTAATTAATTTTTTTATTGAAAATGTAACTATTTCATTTTTGGTTGAAAATTTTTATTTTTCATTCGAAAATTCATCTATTTGTTTGAAAATTCATGTATTTATTGAAAATTCGTATTTTTCGGTAGAAAATTGATCTTCTTGGTTAAAAATTTATGTTTTCACTTGAAATTTGAACTATTTGGTTAAAAAATAATATACTTTGTTGAAAATTAGACAATTTTCTTTAAAAGTATCCTTTTTGGTTGAAATGTCAACTGTGTTGTTGAAAATTTGCCTTTTTGGTTGAGAATTCAACTATTTTGATGAAAATTCGTCTTTTATGGTTTTGACTTCAACTTTTTTTGATTTGAAATTAAAATCTGCTTTAGTTGAAATATCAACTCCATTACATTTTTTGTTGAGAATTTGTCTTTTTTGATTAAAAACTATTCTGCATTATAGAAAATTCAACAATTTGGTTAAAAAATAATTTTTGTATGAAGATTACTCATTTTAATTGAAAATTCATCTCTCTGGTTGCAAATTGAACTATTTTGTTGAAAATTGTGGGTTTTCGGCTGAAAATGCATTTTTAACTGTAAATTAAATCATTCCAGTTTCGGACGAAATCGAATTTTTTAACTGACAATTTAACTATTTCATTTTTGGTGGAAAATTTATTTATTATTTTCACATAAAAATTCAACTGTATGGTTGAAGATTGACCTTGTTTAGTTGAAAATTCATGTATTTTGTTGAAAATTAGTCTTTTTCGGTAGAAAATTAATCTTCTTGGTTGATGATTCAACTATTGGAATTACTATATAATTCAAAAATTTGACTTCGAAAATATTAGTCTTTCCAACTGTAAGTGGCAATTATTAAGTTTGGGGTATACTTATGATTGACGTGGAAAAAGTGTTTCTTCGTATCGCTGCGCCAATTAATACTAATTATTTATTGATATTAATTTTGAACAAATCGGTTCAATAGTGTAAGGAATAGGTCTACTGGCTTACTATAATATACAATTTTTATTAAATATCACATTTTTACATATATATGTATGTACAATATTATTTTTAGTAATTTGTTACTGATTTCAGAAGATTTGATGTTTATATATTGGCAGAGATATGAAGACAAGGGGCTAAGTGCATAAGGTTTAAGAAAATATATTCGCGGCTTTTGTTTCAGCGATTCAACACCGCGAATCTCAGCTAATCCAGGTTTTACTAAATGCACTGGAACCTCGATTTTAGTGAACTGTTTTTATGCGCTCCTAGAACTGATGCCCTTCGCAGGTTCATGATGAGGGCAGCCGCGGGTTCGAGAGAGAAGCGATGCACTACGAACCAGCTTTATGTTGCGAACCAGTATTATCTGGGTAAACTTGTATATTATGATTATATTGATAAACAATCTGAAAACAGCCAGCAGTCATATTCACGCAGTGCGCCGCACCCAATCAGGTTTTCGACAATAATGTATGCGAAATCGCGGACTACAACTTTTTAAGAAAAGGATCACTAGTTATACTTGTAACATACAAACAATATCATATTTTAGTTTAACATTAAAAAAATTTAAATTATTTTTGTGGTTGAATGTCGTTTACATTTACTGTTGTGAATATCCTTGAGATTGGAAAACGGCTGCCTAATGGAGTTTCCTTGATTTCTAATGGGCTCATTTCCTGAACTATGCCGCTGTTCATGTTTATTTTTGCTCGTCTTTGAGAGCCAGTTTTTGTTGTTGTATACATCCCACGAAGTATTTTATTACTTGCGTTAATCTCCAATATTGCAAAGATGTCACCATTGGACGTTGATAATACCCTTTGTTCTTCGGTTGGCATGGGCAGAAGGGTCTTAGAGGATCCTCTAATTTTAATTGGTTTATCACGAGGAAAAGTGTAGCTTCGAATTTCGAATATCCGGTTCGGATTCGCCTTGGGAATAAAACGAACAAATCTAATTTCTTCAACTGTATATCCAAGTATGTTTGAAGAAGAATGCATGAGGGGAGGAGACCTGGACCTGGACCTGGCTCGAAGAAAGCTTAGAGGTTCTTCAGTAGAAAGCGACCTTGCAGGAGAGCTATCTCTGGCAGGAGAACAAGAAAGTCCAAATCGAGGTCCATATGGAATAGGGGCGTCATCAGGTGAACGGTTGAACTGTGAACTCAACTCTGCAACAAGAAACAGAGGATTACGTTTTATTTGGGTATTCCTTGTGTGATCGAAAGTGTGCATCGTCGATGTAGCAAGAGTGATCATTTCTCACATGAATCGTTACTTGCAGTGGCATATAGACAACAGTAGGAAGTTAAAATAATAAACAAATGAGGGAAAGACGCCTCGGTGGTTTTAATCAGGCGTATGGCAGTGTTGCAGACAGGGATTGCCCTAATCCAAGAACCCTGGTTATACAAGGAAAGGATTAATGGCTTAGGAGGGTGTGGCTTCTTACTCAAGCAGCCACGCAAAAAATCACCAAGGGCATGCATAGCCGTCAAGGGTATCGATTTTGGTTACTAAGCTCTGATCCAAGGACCTCATCGTTATTTAGGTAAGACTCAGGGACAGAAGTGGAGACAGGCTAGAGGTGTTTTTTATCTCAGCTTATTTCTCGAGCGATTCTGAGAGGCTTCCACCTTCTAGAGAGGTCGAGGTAATAATTCAGCACTGCCAGGAGAATGGAAGTTCTCTGCTACTGGGCTGTGAGGCAAGCTCCCACCATACAGTGTGGAGGTCACTGAGTAAGATATCCTTAGTCGCGGTAATGCGCCCACATTCCAGATTAAAAACAGGAGTGAGGTTCTCGATTTGACTCTAGGTTCGAAAGAACTGAGAAGCAGAATAGTGGGCTGGAAAGTCTCCGACGAGTAGTCTCTATCGAATCACAAATATAACTTTTTCCAGTTAGCCCTAGGAAAACCGGTGGTTTCAAAGATCAGAAACCCGAGGACTACACTTTAGGACTCATATGAAGAGGAACTTAAAGGCAGGTTTGTGGATTACTCCACAAGCTACGGTTCCACTGATGAGTTAGAGCACGCTGATTATCTTCTGCGAAGGGCTCTGATTACATCATATAAGAACAATTGCTCAGCAAGTACAATCAAGAGTAGGATAGGAGCAGAATGGTAGAACACTCACCTGGAGAAACTCCGTAGAAAACTAGAGCATTGTAAAAGAGTGGAAACAGAACTAAATGGCTTTCAGGCTGGGACATCTATAAGATGGTTCAGGATGAATACAAGAAGAACATAAAAACCTACAAATCACCTGATGGAAGTCCACTTCTCAGGTTTCCAGAAAGCTCAAACCGACTGAGAGGAGTAATGCTGGGACAGGAGAGGGAGAAGGCTGATTGAAATTTTGCCGCCGAGTTCGTTGATATCAAGAAAGTGGAATGATCCATTGGGCCCTTCTGCCCCTTTAAATCACCGTGGGCGGATGGCGTATACCTAGTGCTCTTACAAGAGGGCATGGGTTTCGTCGCCTACATACTGACGTAATTATTTAGTGTAAGCATTGCCCTCCACACGTGTCATCGGCATAGAAGGAAGGCCGAGTGTCCTTCATCCCCAAACCTGGGAAGGAGGGCTACACTGCTGCTAATGATTACAGGCCGATCACTTCAACGTCCATAATTCTGTAGACGCTAGAGAAACACTCACATCAGCGGTGAGGTGCTTTCAGGCTGCCCGCAGCACAGAGGGCAGCGAGCCTTTCAGGCAGGCTGCTCTACAGAAACTGCGCTCCATGCGGTCGTAGCAAAATTGGAACAGCAGCTGGAACAAGGAGAGTATGTTGTGGACACCTTTTTGGATATAGAGGGTGCCTTCAGCAATACCCCTCCAAAAGTCATCTGTCGAGAAGCTTTAAGGTGTGGCGTGCCAGACCAGCTAGTAAGCTGGTTTCGAAACATGCTACATCGTAGGCGACTCAAAGACAGATGGGGCGAAGGCCCAGTCTGGGGAGTAGCGACGCGAGAATGCTCGCAGAAGTGTGTCCTGTCACTTCTCCTGTGATGCATTATAATCCTGTTTATTATTATATCCAGTAATTATATCCAGTCCTAATCAGAAGAGCTCCTCTGGAAACGTTGATGGGTCTTACATGATCAGCGCTGCGCATCGAAGAGCTGCGGTGCGACAGCTCAGGGCTGTCGGGAAATCCGGAAGAAACAGCCTGTTCATTTTCACGAGAAAGTACAAAGTTTTAAAAGTTAACGCCCCTGGATTCCGTGGTAAGAGCCTGACGATCTCTCACTCGATTGAATATCTGGGGTAATCCTAGATAGCAAACTGAACTGGGCGAAGCATCTGGAGGCCTAATGCAGGAAGTTTGTCATGACATTTTGGATGTGCAGAAGAGCCTTTGCTTTGACGATGGGTCTAGGGCCTAAAATGCGTGCATGACTTTTCTACTCCACTGTCCTCAAACCAAGGCTCCTATACGCGGCCGTGGTAACTCAAATCGATGCATGATAGGCTGCGAAGATTACAAACGCTGGCATTTAGGGGCATGACGGAAGCAATAAGGACTACGCTCACAGCGGCGATAGGATTTATTCTCTGTGAAGAACCCACACACGTCGCGATAACTGCCAGGGTGGCTCACGTGATGGGCCGTCTGGCAAGCGCAAATGGATGGACTTGAGGAACCAGACACACTAGGCTCCTAAGAGACATCAGAACACTGTCAATTCTAGCAATGAGGAAAGAGAAAACAATAAAACTGTTCAACTTCACTAAGACTTTCCGCGTCTGCATCCCAAGCAGGGATATGTGGAAAGCAAATGGTTACCCGCTCCTCCAAGAAGAAAACTGATATACAGACGGCTCTAAAGGAGTATATGAGTGTCAGCAGCAGGAATATAGGACAGCGCGGGAAGGAGGGGGACAGGGGCCCCATTCGGGCGGCATGCCACTGACTTTCAGGCGGAGGTCCTGGCCATCTTTCGCTGAGCTGAAACATTAATAGTGGCAAACGCTGCTGCGGTAGGCAGATTACAATCTGCCGGATAGCCAAGCGACATTACCTGCAATTGGGAAACCAGACATAACATCAGAGCTGGTTTGGGAATGCAAAGGAGCATTAAATCAATTTGCAGAAAAGAACTACGTGGCTCTCATATGGGTTCTTGGTCAAACAGGGATCAAGGGTAACGAAAAAACGGATCAGTCGGCAAAAAGCTCTACAACAAATGAATACATAGGATCGGCAACGGTACTGGAACTAGCGTCTTGTTGCATCTAGATGGCCATCAAAATCTGGATCCGGACGAAGCACCAGTAACACTGGGAATAAACCCAGGGGTGCCGACAGGTGAAAGCCATCCTGGGATAAACGTACAGGGTGGACAGAGATAGGGAAATCTTGCGATTACTCAAGAAAGACACCAGGACAGTGCTTACAGGGCACAACCATCTGAACAACGACCATCACAACAATTCTGCACAAAATGGGGTACAACTCCACGGCAGAGTGTAGGAAATGCGGCATGGATGATGAAACATTGCTGCATGTCTTGTGCCAGTGCCCGGCATTAGCTAGGCTCAGGCAACAAACCCTTGGGCCCACTTCATGGGACCTGAGGAGATCATAACGCGATCAGTGGTTAACATACTGGGCTTCATCAAGAGGTCTGGAATAAACTACTGAGAGCGAATAGTTATGGATGTTGCACAATAGACTTAATAGCTTGAGCGCCAGGAGGACCCCATCGGGGATCCTCACACGCGTATAAACTAAACTAAACTAAGCAGGAAAGACCGAGGATCAGCGCGTTTTCTTAAGACTCTAAGCCTCCCTCAATAGACCATTTTGTCCGGTCACTTTCCCACATCTGCACTGAAACTTTCTCTGACTTGGTCTATGCATAAATGATTAAAAGTTTTGGCATTTTCATTCGTTCCTAAATTCATACGAGTAGAAAACCTAAACTAATATTCGGAAAAATATACATGCTGGAAGTAGAAGGCCTCAATGCCAGTACAAACATGAGAATATAAAAAATACAAGTTACAAATACACATAATTCATACAGCAAAATTATTAAATGGTAATCATTTACCCAAACACAAAGAACAAACGTTTGGAAGTTTATAATATCGAGAGCAAATCCTACTCGTTAATTTTCTCAGGTATAACGTCAAACAAAAGTCCCAGATAACATTTTTATTTTTTTAAATTTCGTAGTATTGATATTAAATAATTTGAACAAATTCTTTCCTGCTTTTTAATAAAAAGCTGATAACTCTCAATAATATTATCGCATTAAAATGATAATGTTTAGATTTTTAAAATTCGAAAAGAAGCTACATGCAAAGTGGTATATTTGAAATCTGACGTTACATCTGATAACAAATAACCGAAATTGACGAAATTTATATTTTTATCTTCGAAAAAAATTCCATTCCATGACTAAACATTTTTTAGGATTAATTAGTAACTACGTGATATTTATTCATATTCTGAGTCTAGGGAGGCGATTATGAAACTTTTTCACTTTCATATCAACTTTTATCAAATTCATTTGGTGACAAATGAAATGTAAAAAAGACAACCGACGCTAATTTCGACGTAACATAATCTACATAATTTCGCAGGTACAATTTTTTAGATTTGGTGAAGAGTTGAACGCAAGATTCAAAAATGATAATTTTGCTGGAAAACCCATAGACTTTGAGGCACAAACTTCTGCCTTCAAGTAAAGCATGCATTTTAAAATTGTAAATGCAAATATACCAAAACTTTGCGCGGGGAGTATATAAACAATTTTGATTGAAAAATTTATTTCCAGTCGGACTTCAATTTAAGCGAACTGAATTTACACGTTCCAAGAATTACGCAGCGTTGCGGTATCGGATGAGAGGAGCCGCGGGGGGATGTGCTGTGCATACTCATGCACGACAAAAGAGTAGCATAATAGATAGACTTAATTAGGACAAAAATTGAATTCGATATAAATAATTTCTTATGATTCATTTTTATGAACAAATGCAATTATGTTGCTGTTTGAACAAAGGAAATTTCTATTTTCTGCAGAGACATTTTTTTCATCTGAAGGATAATATGTTTTACTTATAAGGTTCTTCTTCTAGGCAAAATCACTTATTCTTATGATAAGAATGATATTTCGCCGAGAAAAAGAACCTCATAAGATAAAAAGGCTAAAACAGTGACTTTTTTATGAGATTCATTTTTTGTTGGCTGAAAAATTATCTCTTCAACAACTGGATTGAAAATTCATGTATTTTGTTGAAAATTGGTCTTTTTAGGTTGAAAATTCACCTATTTTTATAGTAAATCGAGTGACAAATCAACCATTTAGTTCAAAATTCATCTATATGTGGACGTGAACATATGGTACGAATTCCATATCAATAAAGGAACATTTTTCGAATTCTATTTCTTATAACACATATTCTGAATTTCCCAGGAATAAACTCAGACTTAATTTGTAACAATTTCGGACAAATTCAATGAAGTTTGAAAGAAGATAGAAATTGGGATAGCATGTAGATTAAATCGCACAAATGCTGATTTTCGTATAGCTTGAAAAATGTACCTAAAATTATAAATATATTATATTATTATATTCACCAATAGAATTGAGGATAACCGCCAGGGATGAGACAAGCGTAAAAAAAATCTTCATCTTTTCAAATTCAAGCAAAAACTAATTAATGTAATTATGAAGATCTTGATTAAAAATGTAACTGCTATGTATTTTAGTGCTTTATTACAGCATATAATACATATACCATATAATCGTTATCAAACAGATTGTGATGCCAAGCTTGTCCTTCTGAGATATTTACATATCATTAGAGTCAGATTTAAGAAAAACAAATGTAAATACTAAATTATAGTTAAAACTTATATCACAATGTGTCACTGGATACGATATACAATATACATTTCTTTTATTGAGGCATGAAAAATAGTAATTTAGGTTTTTTATTCTTTTAAAAAAATCTGCATAGCGCAGAATTCAATATCCCCTATGAATAAGATAAAATGGTTGAGAATTCAACTATTTGGTTGAACGTTCCTATTTTTGGTTAAGAATTCGTATTTCTTTTATGAAGAAAATTAATCTTCTTACTTAAAAGTAAAAAATTTTGGTTGAAAATTGTTCTCTTTTTTTTTTGTTGAGAAGTAATATTTGTACTGAAAGTTTAACTATTCCATTTTTGATGGTAAATTTATCTTTTTTAGTTGAAAATACAACTATTTAATTGAAAATTCATTTATTTCGTGGGAAATTTCAACTATTACATTTTTCGATGGGAATTCATCTCTTCGGGGTAAAAATGATCCTACATTGTAGAGAATTCAACAATTTGGTTAAAAAGTATTTTTTATGAAGATTCTTCTTTTTAGTTAAAAACTCATCTTTTGGTTTGAAAATTTAACTATTTTGCTGAAAATGAATTTTTGGGACATTTGATTTCTTAACTGAAAATTTAACTTTTTCATTTTTGGTTGCAAATTCAAATACTTGATTTAAAGTTCCGCTGGAGTGCATTTTTAGGAGAGATGTCTTTTGGAATTACATAGCAAACTTTAATTTCACAAATTATGTTAATTGTACAGATAACTTTTTACTTGGCAGAAGTTCTTGCATCAGTAGATGTTTTTGGTGAGATTTAACTTTTTCTTTAATAAAATTGGTTATAAGCAAAAAACTCGTTTCAAGTTAATAAGAACATTTAATACTTAACACAATATAATGCATATAATTAGTATTGATAATATAAATACAAATTTAATTGCTGTATACAGTTTTCCATTTTTCTAGATATTCATCTAACGGATCTTATGTTGAAAATGTTGCACAAATTGGTTTAATAGTGTAAGTAACATGTCTACTGGCTTACTATAAATATATTATATTTATCATGCTTTCTGAATAATCGCGGTTTTTGTTTCGGCGATTTACAACCGCAAATCTGGGCGAATCCAGGTCTTATTAAATTATTTTAAAGACAGTTTTTTGCATAGAAACTGAAATATCTCTAGAAATAATTGATGAATCAAAATTTCTGTTAAAATATCTATGAGCCTCCCTTAACAGATACATATTAAAATATACATTTGTATGATTAAAATTTATGATGTGTACCAATATTTTTATTTTTCGAATTATTAAAACGTCAACATGACATCAACTATCACTTTCTGATAGAAGACCAATTTCAAAATAAAATAATGAAAAAAAAGAATCACTATGAACGAACTTGATGCTGTGAATAGAATGTATTGGCTAGGTACACTTGTATCATATTATTAGCAATAAGCAAACTAAAAATACCCAGTAAAAAACTCTTAAAAAAAGTATTACTAGTTACTTGAAACATACATATAACATCATCTTTTAGTTTTACATTTTTTTTAATTAGGCTATTGAGGTGGATTAATGTCGTTTACATTTACTCTGACAAATATCTTTGATATTGGTGAACGGGTGCCTAATGGAGTTTCCTTGACTTCTCCTGGGCTCATTACCTCAATCTTGCCGCTTTCCATGTTTATTTTTACCCGTTTTTGAAAGCCAGTATCTGTAATTGTATATATTCCACGAAGTACTCTATGAGCTCCCGTGATCTCCACTATTGCAAAGATGTCACCATTGGACGTTGATAATACCAATTTTTCTTCGGTTGGCATGGGCAGAAGGGTCTTGAGGGTTCCTCTAATTTTAATTGGCTTATCACGAGGAAAAATGTATCTTCGAATTTCGAATTGTCGATTCGGATTCGGCCTGGGAATGAACCGAACATATCTAATTTCATCCAGTGTATATCCAAGTATCTTTGAAGAAGAATGTACGACAGGAGGAGACCTGGACCTGGCTCTAAGAAAGCTTTGAGGTTTGGCAGAAGAAAGGGACCTTGCAGAAGGTGACCTTGCAGGAGAATGAAATTTGTTAGGAGAAGAAGAAGGTCTGGAACGAGGAACATGTGGATGGAGGTCGCCACTACGTGAACAGTCGGACTGCGAACTCAACTCTGCAATGACAAACAGATTAAATTTTCCTTATGTATTCCTTGTATGACCGGAAGTTTGCAGCGCCAATATGGTAAGAAAATTTGGGCCTTTGGGAATTTGTAAAAGAGTTTCACAAAATCTAGGAAAAATTAGAGATTTAATGAAGAAAAAATGGACAAAATTAAACACGTGGTTGACTCGTAACAGTGATATCAATAATAGCACATATTTTGGCCCTTGAGTTCAATAGTAATTTCGTGTTACCAAGATTTTCAGAACATATTTTCAATACAAAGAAATTTTGTTTAAAATGTTAAAATTACTACACACTGAAGCATGTTAAATACTTAAGGTGAGATGCAAAGATTTGTAGAATTTTTGTTTTTAAAACAATTTCATTTTCTCATGCGGACCAATTAAGTAACCCAGTCATCATAGCTGCATGATTTTTGGTATAATTGTATTGGCCGTTTTAAAATGCATGCTTTGTATCAAAGACGATTATCTGTGCATAAACTAAATCTATACATCATTCAAAGAACAATCGCTTGGAAGTTGGTACACTTTCGCCAAGTCTAGAAAATTGATCATAAAAATGTTTTAAATTCGTAATATCAAGAGCAAATTCTACTTGTTAAATGTGGACCAGGGACGCAAATATTTGCATGATTTCTGAGTAATCATAAACAAATATTGGATTGTGAAATATATGGAAATCTCTGCGTAGCTATAAATAAGAGATTCGTTGTTTGCATATATTTTTATCAAGTATAACGTCAAATCAAAATCCCAGATACCATTTTTATTTAAAACATTTTTTAGCAGATTTGAAATAATATGATTTGGACAAATTCTTCCCTGATTTTTAATAAAAAGCTAATAACTCTTAATAATATTGTCATATTTAAATGATCATGTTTGGATTTTTTAAATTTGAAAAGAAGCTGCGTGTAAAGAGGTATATTTGAGATCTGACGTTGCATCTGATAACAAATGAACGAAAGCGACGAAATTCGTATATTTTTCTTCGCATATAGAAATTTCCATTCCATTAATAAGCATTTTTTATGATTACTTAGTAATTACGTAATATTTATTCATATTATTGGTCTAGGGAGGCGATTATCCAAGTTTTTTACTTTCATTTCCACTTTTACGAAATTCACGTTGGTTTTTTTTTAATTTCTTGTTGACAATTAAAATGTAAAAAAAGAATAACGGACATGAATATTTCTACGGAACATAATCGTGTTCTGATAAAAAAGTATATGTATTTGCTCTTGATATTATGAATTGTATTGTTTTGTAGGTAAAATTTTCGAGATTTGGCGATGAGTTGAAGGAAAGAATTCAAAATGATGATTTTGCTGGAAACACCGCGTGGACTTAGAAACACAGACTTTTTTCGAATGGTCAATGCAAATGTACCAAAACTTTCCGCGGGGAGTATATAAATTTAAATAGTAATGAATAAGTGAATAATAACTTATTATCAAATACATTGTTTTTCGACAAAAATTGACATTGATATTAGTCATTGCTTATTTGTAAATAATTTTTATGAACAAATAAAATTATACTGCTGTTCAAACAAAGAAAATTTCGATTTTCTGCAAAGACATTTATTTCATCTGAAGGATAATGTTCCAATTATAAGGTTCTTCGTCTCGGTAAAAATCGCTTATTCTTATAATAGGAGTTATATTTCACTGAGAGAAAAAAATCCCTATAAGAGAAAGAAGGCAAAAACAGTGATTTTGTTTATAAGAATTGATAAATACAAGGATAATAATTACCATATGTTGTTGAATGGCAATTTCCCGTGTAAAAATATTGTTCTTGAGATAAAAAAAAGTGACAGCATAAAATGAAAATGTTCTATGTTCTTCTAAGCGCATTTTTTGATAATAATTGTAGCAAACAATTACAAATATTCTTAAATGGCAATCTCTTGTTTCAAGATGTAAAGAAATGATTCCCCGGAAAAAACGTCCTTGTTCGAAAACGCGATATAAGTGAATTTGTTTAAAAATGGTTTATAACAATCACAACTGTTCATTTTATATAACTTAACAACGAAACCGATATAAAATTCAGCAGATTCTAGTTTTCTCCATTAATTGGTTTCTAACAATTGATATATGATAAAAATTTCCATTTATCGAGAGAAAATTTACTAATTCTATTTATTTTCTAGAACCTGTAAATAAATAATAGAGAAAACAAACAATTACAAATAGTTATGGAGTTTTTGCATCTTTCAACTTGAAGAACAAATAAGGACATTTTTTAATAAGCTTTGAATTATAAAAAGAATCTCATTTAAACTCTTATTGATTAAATTCGTATTGGTTAAGGGTTTAAATATTTTGTTTCAAATTCTTCTTTTTTTATTATTTCAACTATAATAAAACAAAAATAAAAATTTCGTTGTTGAAACATCCGCGACTACATTTTTTGTTGGAAATTTATCTTTCTAGTTGAAAATTCATTTATTTAGATAGAAATTGGTATATTTTGGTAGAAAATGAATATTCTTTAATGAAAATTCATCTTTTTTGTTAAATTTTTTTTTCTGCATTAAGAAATTTTGTTAAAAGGCCATCCTTCTGGGCTGAAAAGTCGTCTTCCTGGGTGAAATTAAACTATTTTGGTAGAAAATTCGGCTATTTATTAAAAAAATTATCTTTTTTACTTTAAAATTCAACTATTATGTTGAAAATTCATGTATTTTGTTAAGAATCCATATTTTTAAGTGGAAAATTAATTTTCTTTGTTGAAAATTCATCTTATTGTTAACATTTTTTTATGAACCATTTTTGTTAAAAGGCTATCCTTTTTGGTTGAAAATCCGTCTTTTTGGCTGAAAATTTATCTTTCTTGATGAAACTTCATATTAACAGGTTAAAAATTCAACTGTTTTATAGAAAATTTATTTTTTCTGGCTTAAAAATTCAATATTTTGAATGATACAATTTTATCTTTATTAACTGAAAAATCTTTGTTGGTTGAAAATTAAACTTTTTCTTAAAAATTAACGTTGTTGTTGAATATTCCTATTTGATTTTTTTTTAAAATTCGGTTGTTTTGTTGAAAATTCATTTTATTGGCTTATAAATTCAATATTTTGAATCAAATATTTCTTCATCATTAACTGAAAAATTTTTGTAAGCTGAAAATCCAACTAATTGTTGAAATTAAACGTTTTGTTGAAAACCCGTCTCTTTTATCAGCATTTAACTGGTTTTTATCAAAAATTGACATATTTCCAGGTTGAAATTTTAGCAATTATATTTCTCGTTGAGATTTCATCTTTTTTGGTTGCAGATTCATCATTTTAGTTGAAAATTCATTTTTTTAATGAAAATTCATCTCTTTGGTTGAAACTTGAAAATTGTTCCTAATTTTTTTTCTGATTAAACATTTTTATTAAAAAGCTTTCCTTTTTGTTTCAAAATTCGGCTATTTGTTGGAACTTATATTTTTTGAAAATTCCCATTTGTGGTTTGACAATTCAGTTGTTTTGTACAAAATTCGTTTTATTGTCTTAGAAATTCAACATTTTCAATAAATTCTTTTTTTTTATTGAATAAAAAATCTTTGTAGGCTGAAAATTTTACTAACTGTAGAAAATTAAATTTTTTATTGAAACCCCTTTTTTTGGTTGAATTTAACTGGTTCTCATCAAAAATTGAAATGTTTCTTGGTTGAAATTTGAGCTATTGTATTTTTCTTTGAGAATTCATTCTTTTTTAGTTGAATATATTCATAATTTGAGTTGCAAATTAATTTCTTTGATTGAAAATTCATCTTTTTGGGTAAAAATCCATCTTTTTGGTTAAAAATTGAACCACATGGTCAAAAATTCATCTATATGTGGCCGTGAACATATGGTACGAATTTCATATCAATAGGCACACTTTTCGAATTCTATTTTCCATAACACACATTCTGGATTACCCGGAATAAAGTCAGATTAAATTCATACTCAAACTCAAAAAAGGTTTGAAAGAAGATAGCAATTAGGATAGAATGTAGATTAAGTCGCACAAATTATGATTTGCGTATAGCTTAAAAAGATTTACCTAAAATTATAAATATATTATATTATTATATTCACCAATAGAATTGAGAATAGCCACCAGAGATAAGACAAGCGTATAAACAATCCTCATCTTTTCAAATTCGAGAAAAAACTGATTAATCTAATTATGAAGATCTTGATTAAAAATGTAACTGCTCAATATTTTAGTGCTTTATTCCAGTATATAATACATATACCGTATAATCGTTATCGCGTAGATCGTAGACGCCAAGCTTGTTCTTCTGAGATATTTACTTTTCATTAGAGCCAGATTCAAGAAAAAAATGGTAAATATGTAATAAATTCGTTAAAACTGTTATCACAATTTATATAATATTTTACGTTTTAGCGAAATTCGCCGTTTACACGGAAAATTTATGTAAGGTGAGAATCGTCCATATATTATTTGTCATACATTATAGAATGCGGCACGTCCAGGAATGACTTTTACTCGATAAGATATATAGATTTCCATTATTGAGGCATGAAAAAAAAGTAATTCATGTTTTTTATTCTTTTTTGAGAAAACAAACTGCAGATCGGTGATTCTCGGCATAGCGCAGATTTCAATCCAATAGGAACGGTGTAAAATGTCAGCCGCTTGGGAACGTTCCACTGGAACAAGGGGGGAACCATCCGTTATTGTTATTTTAAACAACAATTATCACGTGAAATAAAAGATAGGTAAAAATAGATGTCATTTTTGAGTTTTGGGTATCTCATATACTACACTATTATAGATATTCATAATATTATGAATTGACATCGAGTTTGACCTATCATTTGCGGTTTACGCGATATTTATTGATAATAATAACAATAACGGTAATTTCAGTTGGAACGTTCCCAAGCGGCGGACTCTTTACAGGTTCCGGGAACGTTCTGTGCAATTAGGGATGTTCCTGACAATTAAGATAAAAATGGTTGAAAGATGAACTACTTTGTTAAAAATTCAGTTTTCTGGTTGAAGATTCTTGATTTTAGTTGAAAATGATTTGGTTGAAAATTAAAATATTTTCTTATAATTTTCCTTTTTCTTTTCTTTGTGAATATCGATTTTCTTAACTGAAAATTTTACTGTTGTATTTTTGGTTTAACTTGATCTTTTTTAGTTGAAAGTAAAATTCATGTAGTTTTAGTTCAAAATAAAATTCATGCAGTTTTAGTTGAAAACTTAACTATTTTGTTGAAAATTTAATTATTTGTTTGAAAATTTAATTATTTGTTTGAAAATTTACGTATTTTGTGAAAAATTTATCTTTTTCTGTATAGACAATTAATTTTCCTCCTCAAAACTATAACTATCTGGTTGAACATTATTGTATTCTGTTGAAAAATCGTGTTTTTTTAAAATTAATCTTTTTGCTTGAAAGTTCAAATTTTTTTATTCAAAATTGTTTTTTTTTCTTGAAAAGTATTTTTTTTAATGTGTTGATCTTATTGTCGACCAGGGTAATTAATTAATTAATTTCTTATGTTAAATTTTTGTCGATTGCTGGTCAAATAAATCTCTGGAGAAACGAAAAAAGGTCTGCCACGGCAGATTAAATTTAGTACATTTAGCTTTTTCAGTAAGAAATTTAACTATTTATTTGAAAATTCATATGTATTTTGTTAAAACAGTTTCTTTTTTAGTAGAGAATTCGATCTCGAGTGTTTCCACTTTGTTTTTATTTATAATTATACAAAATTTGATTTGTCTGATTTGTATTTGTATTTTAAAAATTTTTTATAATATTTTGTAATTTTTTGTAAATTTCTATTTTTAAATTGATCAAAATGAAGAATTTGATTTGTCTATTATTAAAAAAAATCACTAATGCTTCCTTTGTGTCTATGAGGAAGGAAATACATTTGCTAACGGGAAGCAAAGTGCTCGTGAAATGAGCACCACATAATCATCAATACAAACAAAGTGGAAACACTCGAGATCGAATTCACAGCTAGTTTATCTTTAAAATAAGTTTTATTTAAAAGTTTTTGAATTAATAAATTTGAATTTTGCGATCACCACCACAGGACCAGCAGTTGGACTCGGGGGTCATTTTGAAGTCGAAAACTAACGAACTTCTCTTTTTCTATCTACACACGTCAAAAAAAGAAGCCCATTCGATATTCGACTTTCGAAACGGTCCCGGAATCGAACATTGAACGGATCTCTCTTTTTATCTCCACACGTTAGAAAAAGAAGTTTCTTCAATTTCGATTTTCAACATGGCCTCGAAGTACCGCGCTGATGTCACATAATGGAACAGCCGGCGCCACCTAGCATAAGTATTTTCACTTCAACCATCGGCTAACTTCACTTCGTTGAGTGCTGAGGGGAAAATACTGGATCAAATGCATGGGACAAAACTTTATTTTTGTAATATCTTCGTATTGAATAATAATTATCACCATTTTATTATTTCATTGAATGGTTCTTAAAAAATAAAAACTATTTTCCAAATAGACTTATATAGAAAAAAGTAGTTTTCACGAAGATATTAACAAAATAGGACAAAAATGGATCAAATCCCATGCATTTGATCCATTGTTTTCCTCTCAGCAGTTAACGAATTGAAGTTAGCTGACTATGAAGTGAAAATGCCTAATACTGCCGTGATTTGGAAAAACACCGTTAACTGCATTTCGGATAAGTCCCTTGAGTCGCCTACCGTTATACGTTCAGGAACTTATCCGACTTGCAGTTAATGGTGTTCTTTCAAATCATGGCAGTATAGGTATTTCAGGTTGAGTAGGGGAAATCCAAGATGTCTGCACCAACATGCCATGCGTCACTGTCGGCCCCTACGCGAACTAACCAATATGGCCGTGGATGACATATGAGATACGCGTAAAACGTCACGAAAACCAGCAAAAACATAGCGTTTAACTCTAATAATCGTCCAACTGAATAAATAAGTGCTGTGATAAGTAGTTCTGATGAGCGAAATACTTCCGAGCTGATAATTATTTGCTCCAATCATGGAATTTGCACGTGAATATCGAAAAACAACAAGTTTCGGAAGTTGTTGCGTCAGTGGCTGTGACTCAAAAGAAAGAAAAAATCTCAATTTAAGTTTTCATAAAGTGCCAAAGCTTGGAAGTGTTAAAATAAAAAGAAGAAACTTATTTGGAAAAATTGAAATTGTAGATAAACACAGTGAGTGGTTGAGAAACTTAAATGTGAAAAATACTAACGTCAAGAGATTACTTGTCTGCTCCTTGCATTTTGATGAAAATGATTACTGGTTTCCAGGTTGGTATACTAAATGGTGCAATTGCAGAATAGGGGCGTCACCTCTGTTTTGGCTGGAAAATTTTTTTTTTTTGGCAACAAATTATTAGAATCTTTAATCAGACAATAAATGAAGCGATTTGATAAGGATAAAGTTTTAAATTATTGTTACTTTTGTCACTACGATGTCTCAAATATGGGTCTGTCACGGTATGTGACGAAAGGACGCCCTTGGCTATCGATGGCAATCGAGATATGTATGTCACAAAAATAAAAAATAGATATGCAATGGTCACAAAAATAATGTTGAATAAACCCCTACCCATTTCCAACGTCTTGTGGGGGCGGGAAGGCACCCCTTAAACTGGTCACAAAAATAATGTTGGTCAAATCCCTACCCCTTTCCAACGTCCCGTCTCCTCTTGTCTCAAGGGACCCATATTTGAGACATCGTAGTAACAAAAGTAACATTAATTTTAAACGTTTTCCTGATCAAATTGCTTCATTTATCGTTCAATTACATATTCCAATAGTTTGTTGCTGGAAAAAAAATTTCTCCAGCCAAAACAGAGGTGACGCCCCTATTCTACAATCTAACCTACTAAATATTAATTGAATGACCCTGGCGGACCCGCCGAATGGAACGGATACGCTACAGCGTATCCTTATAGTATCCACATTAGGATGGTCCAAAAATTCGATTTTTGGTGCCCCCAGGCTTTTGAAATTAACATGGGGTTTTAAATGGGAAAAGCTCGATTTTCAAAAAAATGGGAAAAAGAAGTACTTGTTTTACATTTTTTGTCAACTAAAGTATAAATATAAAGGAGTATTTAAGGAATAATTTTCTCCCAATAGCTTTTAATTTTTACACACCTGAACCCCTTTAATTGTGCCCGGAAAATGCCTCGAAAAATGCAAAATAGCAGTTTTCTATCAAATTCATGCTAAAGACGGTATTTTAAAAAAAAATTTCAACATGAATTATTTTTAATCGATAAGTGACGAGTTTCAAAGTATATTTTAAATAATTTAAAATTTTCTAAATAATCAGTATTTGTTTAAACAATTTTTTCCCCTGTAAATCGTGAAAAGTTATTATCTTTCGGAATAAATCGTACAAAGTTGATGAATATCAAGAATAGTAGTTCTTTCTTAACTTATTTGGTAATTATTTAAACAATTTTCATTTGTCTAAACAATTTTTTCTCCCTACAATCGTAAAAAGTTATTATTTTCTGAAAATAATGACACAATTAAAGAATTTTTTAAAGCAATACATTTTTGAAGGATGTTTGGTAATTATTTAAACAATTTTGATTTGTTTACACAATTTTTTCCCCTTGTAAAGCGTGAAAAATTATTACTTTCTGGAATTAATGACACAATTAAAGGAATTTAAGAGTAATATTTTTTTCTACAGAATATTTGGCAATTTTTAAAATAATTTTTATTTGTTTAAACAATTTTTGTTTGTTCAAACAATTTTTTCTCTGCAAATCGAGAAATTTATTCTTTTCAGAAATTAATGACACAATTAACCAATTTTAAGAATAATATTTTTTTGCTTTAGATATTTTGAAATTATGTAAACAATTGATAATCATTAATAATCATTAATATAAACCATTTTTTCAGTCTGTTATGAGTAGTTATTTTTTCAGATCATATTCGTTAAAATGAATAATTTTTCAAATCTCTTAAATTCCTTTAATTTTGTCATTCATTCCAAAAAGTAATAATTTTTCACGCTTTACAGAGGGAAAAAATTGTTTAACAAATCAAAATTGTTCAAATAATTACTAAACATCCTTCAAAAATGTATTGCTTCAAAACATTCTTTAATTGTGTCAATATTTTCAAAAAATAATAAATTTGTACGATTTTAGGGAGAAAAAATTGTTTAAACAAACGAAAATTGTTTAAATAATTACCAAATAAGTTGAAAAATAACTACTGCTCTTGACATTCATCAACTTTGTACGATTTATTCCGAAAGATAATAACTTTTCACGATTTACAGGGGGAAAAAAATTGTTTAAACAAATACTAATTGTTTAAACAATTCGAAATTATTTGAAATATACTTTAAAACTCGTCACTTATCGATTAAAAATAATTCATGTTGAAATTTTTTTTTTAAATACCGTCTTTAGCATGAATTTGATAGAAAACTGCTATTTTGCATTTTTTGAGGCATTTTCCGGGCACAATTAAAGGGGTTCAGGTGTGTCAAAATTAAAAGCTATTGGGTGGAAATTATTCCTCAAATACTTTTCAAGAAGTGACAATACTTTAATTGACAAAAAGTGTATAACAAGTACTTCTTTTTTCCATTTTTTCGAAACTGAGATTTTCCCATTTAAAACCCCATGTAATTTCAAAAGCCCGGGGCACGGGTTAACGTTGAAAAAAAAATTACGGAATTTCTTTTTCCGGAAAACGAACAAAATGGGGGGGGGGGGGGG
>CAKNXH010081221.1:0-24810 GCA_932178445.1 Andricus quercusramuli | reverse complement strand
TCGTAAGTCGAATTTTTACAGGTATAAATTTGGACCACCCTCTAATCCACATCGTATCCTCTCCGTATCATTCAAGAAAAACGAATTAAAAAAGAAAGATGAACATTTCACTTGTTGAAATTCGGATTCTACGTGAAATTTTGCTTTAAAAAGTCACGGAGTAATCGCAATAGTTTTTCTTGCAACATTAAAAACTTTTAAAAAATATAATACTTATCGATAACGTGGGCTGAAGGCGACTTCAAGCGCATCTATAATTGCGTAAGTAGTATATTGCGCGCGGAGTTTAAAAATAAAATTCAAAATTGCAAATGTGGCAAATAAATGTGAATGAATAGGTATAATATATAATGAAATTAATGTAAAAAAAGGTGGCGATGTTTCAAATTAGCAGGTATATTGTAAGAAGTTTATCGGCGTCTTAGAATTTTAATTTTTTTACATTGAGAGTTAACATTGTTATATGCGGTGTAGCGTTGTTGTCTGAGGTTTCCACTGTTTGGCGCTAACATCCAGTCAAAATATGATTAAAGTTACCGACGGATAACGCCTATTGGGGATTTAAACATTCCAAGCGACACTGTCGGCCCCTACGCGAACTAACCAATATGGCCGTCGATGGCGTATGAAATACTTGTAAAACATCACGAAAAACAGTAAAAACATAGCGTTTAACTATAACAATCGTCCAACTGAATAAATAAGTGCTGTAGTAATAAGTCGTTCTGATGAGCAAAATATTTCCGACCTGCGAATTATTTGCTGTAATAATGGAATTTGCACGTGAATATCGAAAATCAACAAATTTCGGAGGTTGTTGCGTCAGTGGCTGTGACTCAAAAGCGAATAAAAACCTCAATTTAAGTTTCCATAAAGTGCCACAGCTTGGAAGTATTAAAATAAAAAGAAGAAACTTATTTGGACAAATTGAAATTGTAGATAAACACAGTGAGTGGTTGAGACATTTGAATGTGAAAGATTCTAACGTCAAAAATTTACTTGTCTGCTCCTTGCATTTCAATGAAAATGATTACTGGTTTCCAGGTTTGTATACTAAATATTAATTGAATCAATAATATTTAATATTATTATTTAACGAATATGTAACTGTTATGATGTAACCGATTACAGTACAATAATACGGCGACTAACCGGTAAGAAGGCTTGCATTAAAAAGTATTAGAAATTCTGAATCCCTAAGAATGCCTTTTCTGTCCTCCGTTTTTTAATCCTCATTAGGCGGCGAAAATAATAAGATTCTAATCCCTTTCAAAGCCAATCGGAGCTGCCAAAAGTAACCTCAAATAAACTAAAAAGACAATTGTCGTTTGAAGCATTAGAACGCGCTCCAAAAGCAAGAAATTTGCAAAATCTAGTAGGGTTATTCACAAAAATACACCTCTTTATCGTAGAATATTGGCTTTGTGCAAATATTATCAATTACAAAAATATAAAATGATGATAAAAAATTTTAAAAATTATTTTTCACCATAGCCATCTGTGTGGAAATTAATCCTGACATCGTAAAATGACCGATGCTATGTTTCAAAAACCTTTTGACCTAATTATTATTCGAAAAAAATATTAAAATTCTTCTATTTCTCGGTTGCTTCGCGGTATCCAAAATTATTCAGAAAAATATCATTGCCGCTGGGTACAGCAAAGGATTTCAATTTAAGAGATAACTTCTACTGTTGTGGAGATTCAAAACGGGTTGACAGAAAGGGGATCCAGAAGTATTCAATATTTGTTACGTTACCACTGGGTACATGAAATTTTCCAATACTTTTTAATGCAAGCCTTCTTACCGGGTATATGTTTACAAGTGTGACTATGGCTTCAGCCTTGCACGTACAATTCATATATTCTACACGCACAGTTTTATTGCAATTCTTATCGATACTATTAATTACTAACTTTCCTGTTATTTCGTGTGGTTCTGAAGTTAAAGCACTGGTTTGAAGGCACAATTAATATATTTCAACTTTTTCATGATTTTTTTGTGGTAGACCCGCACATTACAATCATGCCTGAATCGAGAATATTTTGGCCTTCGATCATATTTCGGGATGCAGGTGTAGCTCTTGTGTAACTACACAAACTATCTAAGTCCAAGAATACCATTTTCTAATATTAAACACACTTTTCAATCAAATTATTTCTTTGCCGACGGATAACGCCTATTAGCTGATACTGAACGAAGATGCGTTTGAAGTTGCCTACAGCCCACGTTATCAATAAGTATTATATATTTTTTAAGTTTTCAATGTTGCAAGAAAAACTATTGCGATTACTCCGTTACCTTTTAAAGCAAAATTTCACGTAGAATCCGAATTTCAACAAATGAAATGTTCATCTTTCTTTTTTAATGAGTTTTTCTTGTATGATGCGGAGAGGATATGATATGATGTGGATACTATGAGAATACGCTGTGGCGTATACGTTCCGTTCGGTCGGTCCGCCAGGGGAATAATATTTAATATTATTATTTAACAAAAATGTCACTGTTATGATCTAATTTTTTTTACTGTTTCACAGAGCTAGACGCAAAGAAACGATCTCTCAAGCGAGACGCTATTCCTAGGCCTTGTACTGCACAAATAGAAAAAATAAATAAAAATATGCAAAAACAAAAAAGATTGGTATGTGTGAGAGATTCACCTAATTTATTAATTTAATTTATTAAAAACATAATAATGTTTTACTAATTATAAGTATTTCATTTTTTATAGAATGTGAAATGCTCCAAAAATCAGAGTAGAACGAATGGCAGTATTAAAGGCAAAGAAAAGAAAAGGCAAAGAACGGCAAATGAAGAACAGAAATCTATTGACAGCAGTATTGTTTCAGCAGTTGACATTAATGTATGTGAAGTTGGATCTGTTCCAAAAAGCATCGTTCCAACCGAGGGTCCACCAGATGATTTTAATGAATATGAAAATCATGACAGCGAATGTGAAGAAGTTGATAAGTGCGCATTAGATGAAATTCCTATAGATGTAGTTTTTGAAACTAAATTTGAAGACATGGGAAGTACTGAAACTTCGGTAAAAGAAGAAAATAGTACTGAACAAATGTCGAAAGATAAAAGTGTTCAAGTCACGATCGGTGACTTCGAACCGACACTTTGTTCATTCATCAAAAGTGAGAACGATCTGGAGACCATGTGTAATATAAAAAGTTTTAAAATTTTAGATAGGCTGACACAATTAATCGATAAAATTTATCCAGAAAAAACATCTACTTTATTAAGTACTCGTGAAAGTATTATCCTAACTACTGCGAAGTTAAAGTTGGATATATCTTTTAGTGCACTTGCAGTTTTTTTTAAAAAAGTTTCTGAGTTCACTATTCGGAATGTCTTTCACGAAACAGTGAAAAAATTGTCCACAATTTTACAGTCAGTTGTAAGACGGGTTCCAAAAGAAGAAATAGAGGGAAATATGCCAAAATGCTTTGAAAAATTTAGCTCAAAAACAAGTGTGCTCGACTGCACAGAAATAAAAATTCAAGAACCTAAGTGTTTAAAATGTCGGGTGGAATTTTATTCTCACTATAAGGGAGACTTAAAAGTAAAATTCATGACGGAAGTAACACCAGCAGGTGTAATTGTTTGTATAAGTGAATCTTTTGGATTGGAAGCTGTTGAGAGTCGAGACATTGCATGTGCTCCAGTAGATATTGAAAGAATGAACCAGCGAATAAGACAGTTTGAAATTTTAAATCATAAATTTCCTTTCCATCTTATCAACTATATCGACGACATATTTCTCGTCTGCTGTGGACTGGCGAATCTAGGCACTCCTATTATCGCAGACAATTTTTGAGTTGTGTATGAAAAAACTTTCGTATTATAAATTAAGTTACTGTGTATATTTTGTAATATCGAATCTTGTGTTTCTGAAAATGAATTTGAAATAAACAATTCTTATTATACTGCAAAATTTGTATTTTCAATTTTCTTTTATCCTTCCAAACTCACAAGACTCTTGAAAATAAACATATTTGGAGTAACATTTTTTCAAAATACCTTGTCTTAAGAGTAGCGTTCAAATCACTCAAAAAATACTATTTTCTAAACTTGAACACACTTTTTAATCACATTATTGCTGCTACTCCATATATGTTATCCATGGATATCCATATGGCTTCGGAGGCCATATTTATATGACACCGCAGTACCCTTTTTGGCGCGGTGGATTTTTTCATTCCCAATATCCCAATAATACTAACTGCATGAGACAAAACTTCATTTTTTTTAATAAAACTTTTTTTTGAAATAATTCTTTATCAAAATGCATTGAAATATTATTTTTTATTTTCAAAAGTCATTGAATTATATAATAAAATGGTTGACAAAACATCGATTTTACTGTATAATTAAATACGTTTTAAACAATGAAAAATAATATCCGAATAGACATTTTTGTGAAAAATTATTTTTTCCCAAGTTATTAAAAAAATAAAGTTCCCTTCCATGGGGTCCGAGTTTTGCGAAAATTTAAATTTAATAAATCAAAAATAACTTTTTTATGCAATTTATTATTCAAATGTTTATAGATCATTTCTAAAATAAAGTAAAAAAGCAAGTCATTCAGTTTGAAGAGAAAAAAATTAATATTTTAATTACTGTTCACTTTTTCTTGCGTAGTTGTGAATTTTACAAAGATAACACTATTGTCTGCTGGAAAAATTCAAAGTACGTGTTTTGATAACATTCTCTATTTTTTTACCAAACAGTTGAATTTTCAACACATGAAGATACATTTGTAACCAAAAATGAAATAGTTCATTTTTCAACGAAAATTATGAGTTAAATTTTCAATCAAAAAAATAAATTTTCTACCAAAAATAGAATAGTGAAATTTTCAGATAAAAAATTGAATTTCCAACAATATATGTAGTTCAATTCGCAAAAAAAAGGGAATTTTCAACTAAAAAAGAAAATATTGTCAACCAAAAATGAAATGATTAAATTTTCTGTTAAAAAAATTACTTTTCAACAAAGTAGTGTACCTTTTAACCAGAAATGATGAATTTTCAACATAAAATTGAATATTTGATATTCCACCCGAAAAATAAGATTCTAAAGATTTTAATATGAAATAAAAAACAGATTTAAACAAAAAAGACAATTTTTAAATTGAATACTTATGTTTTAAGTTCAAAAATTAATAATTAAAAAAATTTCACTGAAATAGTTAAATTTTCATCGGAAAGAATGAATTCGCAACCGAAAAAAATGAAATAGTTCAGTTTTCAGTCCTAAAAATAATTTCGAGCCAAAAAAAAGGAGTTTTGAACAAAATACTTGAATTTTCAACCAAAAATAAGGAATTTTTAACCAAAAAGATGAATTTTCAATCAAGAAGATTAATTTTCTACCAAAAAGTCGAATTTTCAACTCAAAAATTAATTTTTAACAAACTAGTTACATTTTCAACCAAAGAAATTAATTCTTAACCAAAATGAATGAATTTACGAACAAGGAGAATAATTGTCTAAAAAAAATACTATTTTCATACACATTAGTTGAATTTTCAACTAAAAAGATCAATTTTCAAGAAAAGAAAAACGAATTTTTTAAAAATTAGTTAAATTTTTAACCGAAAAATGATTTTTCAACCAAAAAGATTAATTGGTAAGCATAAAGATTAATTATAAATCAAATACATAAATTCTCATTCAAATAGTTCATTTTTAAAATAAAAGAGGCGAATTTTTAACCAAAAATGGGTAAAATTTTCAGGTAATCAATTTTTAATAACAAAAAACTGATTTTGACCAATATAGTTTATTTTAATCCAAAGAAACGAATCTACAACAAACAAAATCAAATTTTTACAACAAAACAGTTATATTTTTTACTAGAAAAATTATATTACAAACAAAAAAAATAATGTTCTACTACAAAGGACGAATTTTCAACAAAATAGTTGATTTTTCAACTAATAAGCAAATGAATTTACAAACAAAAAGAATAATATTCTACCAAAAAGGAGAATTTTCAACAAAATACATGAATTTTCACATATAGTTGAATGGTGCACTTAAAAAAATTAATTTTCAACATAAAAAAATAATTTTCAACCAAATCGGTAAATTTTCAAGCAAGAAGTATAATGTTCTATCAAAAATGACAAATTTTCAAAGAAAGAGATTAATTTTCAACTAAAAAAGATAAAATTAGAAAAAAATTGAATATTTTAGTAACCAGTTAAAAAAAATTAATTTTTGTCGAAAAAAAAAATAATTTTCAACAAAATACATGCATTATCTACTATATACAGTTGAATTTTCAACTAAAAAGATAAATTTTCAAAAAAAATGGAATAGCTTAATTTTCAGTAAAAAAAATAATTTTGAATAAAAAAAAGGAGTTTCAATGAAATAGTTTAATTTTCAACGAAAGGAATGAATTTTCAACTAAAAAACGTAAATTAAAGACAAATGGAATAATTAAATATTCAGTAAAAAAAAATTAGTTTTGAACTGAAAAAAAGAAGAATTTTTCACAAAATAGGTAAATTTTCCAATATTTTTAAATAAGGAGAATAATATTCTACCAAAAGAGGACGAATTTTCAACGAAATACATGAAGTATCAACCGTATAGTGGCATTTTGAACTAAGAAAGATACATTTTTTCAACATAAATGGAATAGATTAATTTTCAGTTGAAAAAAAAAGATTTTGGACAAAAAAAGGAGTTTCAACATACATAATAATCATAAAATACAAAAAAAATAAAATGAACGATTTAAAGTTTACGTTGGTGAAAAAAGGTATTCCTTTCTTTGAATTTAAATCAATAATTTATTTGTAAAGAGTACAATCGAATTGATATTTCACCTTGCACTCTGAAGAACTATTTGGTGATCTGAAAATCAATTATTATTATTTCCACAATGATGATTTATTATAAAAAATTGCTTTACACGTGTAATAGTTTCAAAAAAGCGCGCTATTCATAGCCAATGAGACTACCGAAACAACGCATGCGCAGTGCAGTTGGGGAGTGGCACTGAGAGTACTGTGACCAATAGGAGCGCAGCTCGCGTATAGCGGTTGGAATTTATGACGTAGGCATCTACGTGACTTTTAGCAGGGCTGCGTTTTACATATATACAAATTTATGTCCTTTCGTAAATTGAATCAGGATTATTCTTTCTTTTTCGAATTAAGAAGCAGAGAGAATATGTTGGGGAATTCATATAATTATTGCAAAATATATTAAAGCTTCTTTTTCACGGTACTAAAATTATTAAATATAGAAATTATTAAAGTAAATTAAAATTCCTCGTTTTGAATCTTTTCCATGCTAGTAATGGTATGAAAGATTTCTTTTCTATCGAATGGGGGAGCTTACCACTCACCAGAGTGCGCGATCTGTTCGGGTCCAAATTATGCGAAAATTCAAATTTAATAAATAAAAAATAGCTTTTTTAGACAAAATATTAATAAAAGTTCAAACATTCATTTGCAAAATAGAGTCAAAATTGTCAAGCATCTAGTTTGAAAGAAAAAATTTTAAAATTGTCTCCTTTCTTCTGATCGAATAGGGTCATCCACTAATTTTTTTTTCATTTTTGCATATTAAAGTGTATGTTCTAAAATAACTAATAATTCCAGCATAGTGTAAAAAAACTTTTTTTCGAATTTATATTTGAAAAAGAAAAATTTTAACACGTTTAACATTCCTATTTCTTCCGCGCTCATTCCGCCATCTTGATGTGACGTAACTAGCCAGCCGCCAAATTTGGTTAATAATTCATTTCTTTGCTTAAAAATTTAACTACCTTGTTAAAAATATTTTTTCTTGTTAAAAATTATTATTTCAGTTGAAAATGCATCAGTCTAGGTTGAAAATTTCAGAATTTGGTTCAAACCTCCTATTTCTGGTTACGGCTTGGAAAAGAAAATTTTTTTAAATCGTTTTCTTTCTTTTGGTTGAATTCAACTGTTTGGATGCAATTTCATGTATTTTATGGAAAATTTGTCTCTTTTGGTTAAAAAATAATCTTGATGCTTAGCAATGAATCTTTTTGGTTGAAAAATAATTTTTCGGTTAAAAATGTAACTGATGAATATAATTCGTTTCTCTTTTCTTGAAAATTGATCTTTTTGTAAACTTATTTATTTTGTTTAAAAATCCATATCTTCGGTTTAAAGTTTAACTACTTTCTTAAAACCATTTTTTGTTGAAAATTAATTTTTTAACTGAAAATTCAACTATTGCTTGTTTTGGTACACATTTTTTTTAGTTGAAAATTCATTTCTTTCTATAGAAATTTAACTATTTTATTGAAAAAATTTTTGTTGTTAAAAATTAATGTTTGAAGTTAAAAAGTAGGTATTCCATTTAAAGTTCGTCTTTTTTGTTTAAATTCAACTCTTTTTTATTAAATATTAAAATATTTAAAATCTTTTTTGGCTGGAATATCAAGTATTAAATTTTTTTTTGAAAATTCATCTTTTTTGGTTCCAAGTTATACAACTTTGTTAAAAAGTAATTTTTTTGGTTGAAGATTCATTACTTCTGTTGGAAATTCATCTCTAAAATTTAACTATTTATATTTTTGGTTAATAATGTTTCTTCTTTTAGTTGAAAATTAACTTTTTTGTTGCGAATTGAACTATATTGTAGGAAATTCAATTTTTCTATCTGAAAATTTCACCATTTTATTTTTGGTTCAAAATTTCACAAATTTGTTGAAAATTCTTTTTCTTTCAGTAGAAAATTTGCCTTTTTTAGTTATAACTTTAAACATTTAGTTGGAAATTTATGTATTTTGTTAAAAATTTGTCTTTCTAGTAGAAACTTAATCCTTCTTGTTTGAAAACATACCTTTCCTTGAAAATTGAACTATTTCATGTTTTCGCCCAATTTTTGTTTAGTTGCAAATTCATTTCTCTCTATGAAAATTTAACTATTTTATTGAACATTTGTTTTGTTAAAAATTAAGGCCATGTGATTAGTGTGTCACGTGACCAGATTCCTACCTTACCGGTACTTTTTTTATTTGTCAACTTATTTTCACACTAATAGCCACATCGAGTTGAAAATTTGGGATAATAAATAAGAAGCACTAAGAAAGGCGGTTCTGGTCCTACATTGTAATAATCATGAAAAAATCAACAAAAAAAATTTACAAAAAAAAACTTTTTTCACGATTATTACAATTTAGGACCAGAGCTGCCTTTCTCAGTGCTTCTTATTTATTATTCCAAATTTTCAACTCGATGTGACTATTCGTGTGAAAATAAGTTAACAATTAAAAAAAGTGTCGGTAAGGTAGGAATCTGGTCACGTGACCCACTCCTCACAAGGCCTTAATGTTTGGACTTAAAAATTAATGATTTCATTCGAATTCCGTCCTTTTCTTTTAAATTGAACTGTTTTTTATTTATTATTAAAATATTTTTTGTTTGGAATATCAAATATTTTTTAATGTATTTTGTTTAAAAATTGTCTCTTTAGTAGAAAGTGTATCCTTGCTGTTTGAAAGCTTATCTTTTTGGTTGAAAATGGAACTATTTCATTTTTGTTCCAAAATTAATAATTAATCTCTATTAGTTGAAGTTCTACTATTTAGTGAAAAAATAGAGAATGTCATCAAAACACGTAGGGGAAACCTCCCTACAGTGGATAATGCAACCTACAATGGATAATCATTAATTAAGAGCACAAATAAAAGAAAAATAATTAATATTAATTTTTATTTAGTAACACGTTTATTGTCTTAACTATTCAATTATTTAAATAAATTATTTCATATAGACTAGTATTTTTAATCAATGAGTATCCACTGTAGGTTGCACTATCCACTGTAGGGAGGTTTCCCCTACTTTGAATTTTTTTCAGTAGACAATAACGTTATATGTATTTGTAAAACAAGAAAAAGTGACCAGAGATTGAAATATTGATGTTTTTCTCTTTCAACTGAATGACTTACTCTTTCACTTAATTTCACAAATGAGCTATAAACTTTTATTAATAATTTGTACTGAAAAAGCTATTTTTCATTTATTAAATTTAAATTTTCCCAGAACTCCCCGATTGGCTATAAAATAAAAATGATTTTATCGACGGCGATACGCATGTCGTCACAGTTTGGTCCCTCTGCATGCAGACATCTTGGATTTCTCCCCACCCAACTTGAAACATCTGATTGGTCGAGCCCTCAACCGTCTCCACGAATCAGCCCAGGTGTTTTCGTCCGTTACATATTTTTAAAGAAAGCCGGTAACAAACGCTTTATTGAATACAAGTGAATAAGTGAACACGGAAAAGGATGAACTGTCGAAGTGTCGAAAAAAAAATTGTTTCTAGTTATTGTGGACTTTTTAAAAGACCAGTTTTGTGATATAATTATATCCAGTGAAAGTTGAACATTAGTGTGTTACCAAAATGACGGATTTTCGGGCGAAATATAAGCAGAAAGGTCTGAGTTTTGGAGATCTAGAGAGGAGTCGCATCACGAGAGCTAATGAACGTGATGATCGAAGAAAAGAAATTCGGGCTGAAAACTTTTCTAAACTCAGGCCATTGATTCCAAATGCCAATCCAGAAACTCCAGGTAAGACTTTGATTCATTTTTTTATTGATGCAATCCATTTTTTTGGTTGATAGCTGGAAAAAAGTGACGTATTGTCTGAAAATTGACCTGTTAAGACTTGTCTAGTGATATTTGTGTGTATGCGTGTGTGTCATTGATTTTCTTTTGAAATTCACTTTCAGGAACACGATATTTATATTATTTTTCTGATAACGGCGATAGCAGGATAAACTCTGTAAAGTTGTATTTTTAGGTTAGGATTATGTTTGCAACAAAAGTCAAATTTCAGTAATGTTTTTGTTCATTTTTCTACTGTCACTTTTTAGTTAAATTTGTCTGAAGTAGGAATTCAGCCTTTCCGTTTTAGTAACAATTATTTTTAACTTAATTGCTTAACTTCATATTTTAAAGGATATTATTTTCCTGGATTGATTGAATTAATATAAATAAGAAATTCCTGATTATTTTCCCGCCGAAATCCGCTGGAGCTTTCTATACTTGACTTTTATTATAATCATTTGTTTTTTGTGTAAAAATTGAATTTGAGAAACTGTAGGAATTTTGTACACAATTTTTATCATTTTCCCGAATAAAATTTTTACATCAATACATTTTTTATATCAATAAAAAATTATTAATATATTTATTAAGTTTAATATAAACAATAATAATAAAGATCTTAAACTTTGAATTAAAAAATATTATATTGAAGAATCATTAACATTTTTATTCAAAACTAAAATTATGGGGAAAAAAGATATTATATTAATTTAAATAAATTATATTGATACAATTTTTGGGAATAAAATTATGTAATTTTAATTTTTAAAGGTTTGAAAAATAAGAAAAATTTGGTTTTAAAGCAACCATTTTTGAAGGAAAAATAAACGAAATAAGGTTCAAAATCCCTAATATTATGATTGGTATGATTATAAAATATTTTTATATTTTAAATAGTTAATGATAATTTTGAATTTTATTAAAATTTTAAAATTGCTATTAGTTAGGCATGCTAATTACACTTTCTTCAGAAAAAACGGTTCATTTTTCAACTTTTGGTAGAAAATTAATCTTTTTGGATGAAAATTCATCTTTTCGATTGAAAATTAGTTTTTTTTTACTGAAACTTAATTTTTGAAATAAAAATTTAACTATTCAATTTTTTGTCGAAAATTGATCTTTTCTGATAGAAATTTAATCTTCTTTGTTGAAAGTTCATCTGTTTCGTTGCAAATTTAATTATTTTGTTGAAAATTCAACTATTTTCTTGAAAATTTATCTGTTTTTGATAAAAAAATCTAACTCTTGCAATAAAAATTATTTGTTTTTTTTTGAAGATTCATTATTTCAGGTTAAAATTAATATCTTTGCTTAAAAATATATTTATATTGTTGAAAATTTGTTTTTGTTTTTATTGGCAATTAATTTTTTAAACTGAAAATTTAACTATTTCATGTTTGGTTTAACATTTATTTTCATTACTTTAGAATTCTGGTTGAAAAATTCTGTATTTTGTTTAAACTTTGTCTTTTGTGGTAGAATATTAATCTTCGCGGTGACCAATTCTTGGTTGAAAGTTCCTTTAAAAATTTTCAATTTTGTAGAAAATTCATCTATTTTGTTAAAATTAATCTTTTTTATAGAAAATTAACTGAATTATAAATGAAATATGGTTAAAAATCCATAATATTATGATTGGTATGATTATAAAATATTTGTGTATTTTATAAATACCTAAAGATGATATTGAATTTTATTGCAATTTTAAAATGGGTATTAGTTACGCGTGCTAATTACATTTTTTTTCAGAAAAAACGGTTCATTTTTCATTTGGTAAAGATTTTACAGAAAATTTTATATGATTTGAAAACGTTGCATATGCTTTAAAGAAGTTTCTTTATCATATATTTTTGGTGGAAAATTATTCTTTTTGAATGAACATTTTTTTTTACCGAAAATTAATTTTTTAAATTAAAAGTTAACTATTCAATTTTTGGTCGAAAATTTATATTTTCTGATAGAAATTTAATCTTCTTTGTTGAAAATTAATCTGTTTTGTTGCAAATTGAATTTTTTTTTTTTGAAAATTCATCTATTTTCTTGAAAATGTGTGTGTTTTTGGTAAAAAAATGTAACTCATGGGACAAAAATTATTTTTCTGTTTGTTGAAGATTCATTATTTTAGGTTGAAATTCATTTCTTTGCTGAAAAATTTATTTATATTGTTGAAAATTTGTTTTTGTTTTTATTGGAAATTAATTTTTTAAACTGCAAATTTTACTATCCCATGTTTGGTTTAACATTTATTTTCATTACTTTAAAATTCTGGCTGGAAAATTCTGTATTTTGTTTAAACTTTGTCTTTTGTGATAGAATATTAATCTTAGCGGTGACCAAATCTTGGTTGAAAGTTCCTTTAAAAATTTAAAATTTGGTAGCAAATTCATCTATTTTGTTAAAATTAATCTTTCTTTTATAGAAAATTAATCTTTTTGTTTCATAATTCATTACTTTGATTAAAAATTAGTTTTTTGTTACTAAAAATTAAGTTCTTTTTAAGCGAAAATTTAACTATTCCATTTTTTGTCGAAAATGTATCTTTTCTGATAGAAATTAAATCTTCTTGGTTGAAAATTTGACTATTTTGTTGATAATTCATATATTTTGTTGAAAATTTGTCTTTTTGATATAAAACTTAACTATTGAGTTAAAAATTCACTTATTTGATGGAAAAATTAATTATTTTAGTTCAAAATTAATTTTTTCGCTTAAAAATGAATTTGGGAAGCTCAAGGAATTTTGTACAAAATTTTTTTAGTTTCCTGAATAAAATTTTTACATCAGTACTGAATTATAAATGAAATAAGGTTCAAAATCCCTAATATTGTGATTTGTAAGATAATAAAATATTTTTATATTTCAAATACTTAATCATAAATTTGAATTTTATGGCAATTTTAAAATTGCCATTAATTACGCGTGCTAATTGCATTTTCTTCATAAAAAATGGTTCATTTTTTAAATTTTTGTAAAGATTTTACAAAAAATGTTATATGATTGGAAAAATTTGTATGTATATGATTTACAGATGTTTCTTTATGATATATTTTTGGTGGAAAATTAATCTTTTTGAATAAAAATTCATCTTTTTGATTGAAAATTAGTTTTTTTTACTGAAAATTAATTTTTTAAATTAAAATTTAACTATTCCATTTTTTGTAGAAAATTTATCTTTTCTGATAGAAATTTAATCTTCTTTGTTGAAAATTCATCAATTTTGTTCAAAATTGGTCTGTTTTTGGTTAAAAATGTATTTTTTTGTTGAAGATTCATTATTTTAGTTGACAATTATTTTCATTGCTTAAAAAATATCTATTTTGTTGATACTTTGCTTTTTTTTAGTTGAAAATTAATTTTTAAGCTGAAAATGTAACTATTCCATTTTTGGATTAACATTAAACTTCTTTCCTTGAAAATCCAGCTATTTGGTAGAAAATCTCTTTATTTTATTAACACTTTGTCTTTTTTGGTAGAAGATTAATCTTCTTGGTGAGTAATTCACCTTTTTGGTTTAAAATTCTTTTTTTTATGATAATTGAACTATTAGGTTAAATTATCCATTTAAAATTTTTTAATTTGGTTAAAAATTAATGGTTCAAAATGCAGCTAGTCCATTTTTGCTCGAAAATTGATCTTTTTTAGTTGAAAATGTCCCTTCTCGTCTTTTTTGGGTTGAAAATTCAATTATTTTAGTAGAAAATGCATATTTTTGGTTTACAAATCTAACTTTTTTTTCAAACATTTCTGTTTTTAATTTGAAAATTAGTCTATTTCAGTTAATAATTCAAATAATTTGTTGAAAATTCATATTTTTATCGAAAATGTATCACTTTGGTTGAAAATTTTACTTTTTGGTTAAAAATTCAATTATTTTGTTGGACATTTAATTATTTTGTTGAAAATTGAACTATTTATTAAAAAGCCATCCTTTTTAGTTGAAAATAAAACTGTTTTGTTAAAAAGTCCTATTTTTTTATTTAAAAATTCAAATATTTTTTTTAAATTCGTCTTTTCAGTGTAGAAATGCATCTCTTTTAGTAGAAAGTGCATCTTTTTTGGTAAAATTTAGTTGACAATAGAACTATTTGGTTGAAAATTTAACTTTTTTACTTAAAATATCAACTGTTGGTTGAAAATATATTTGTTATTGGATCATGATTCAACTTTTTTGAGCAAAAATCAACTACTGTTTAGTTGATAATTAACTATTTTTTATTTAAAATTCAAATCTTTTTGGTTACAATAACCCTTTTGTTGAAAATTCAACTTTTTCTGATTGAAAATTAAAATATTGTTTGGTTGAAAGTTCAACTATTTTAGTAGAAAATTCAACTATTTGGTCGACAGTTGAATTATTTGGTTAAAAATTTATATATTAGATTAAAATTAAATTTTATGTTTATAATTTAATTATTTTTATGAAAATTTAACTCCTTTATTAAAAAGTCATCCTTTTCGTTAAATATTCCTCTTTTTTGTTTAAAAATTTAATTATTTTCGTGTTGAAAATTCACCTAAAATCTTTTTGGTTGAAAATTCAACTATTTTTTTGACAGTTCATATTTTTGGTTTAAAAATTCATCTCTTTTGGTACCAATTGCATTTTTTGGTAAAAATGAGAATGTTTGGTTAAAAATTAATTTGTTTTGGTTGAGGATTCGACTATTTAATTGAAAATGTGTCTCTTCTGGTGGAATTTAACAGTTTTTAATTTAAAAATTTGAATCTTTTTTGGTTGAAATATTTATTATTGCACAATTCATTGAGAATTCATCATTTTGATTGAAAATTCATCTCAATGGCTGAAAGTTTAACTACTTTGTTGAAAACTGTTTTGGATTGAAAGTTCATGTTTTATGTTTGAAATCAATAAATTTGACATTTTTTTAATTCTGTTTATAAAGGACTCTATGTTAAAGGTGTTACAAGATCAAAATTCTAGTCTTTGAATATTTATATTCAGGGAAAATAAAAAATTGGTCAGCGAAAAGATACGGAATTTGGAAAATGAAGTATTGATTGATTATATTATTTATCTTTCTTGAATTCATTTTTTCTTAAATGAAAATTTAATTCCCGGGTTAAAAGTTAATCTCTTTTGTTAAAAATGAATTTTTTTTATTAAAGATTTATCATTTGAATAGAAAATTTACCTATTTGGTTGAAAAATGAGATATTTTGTTGAAAATTAGTTTTTTCTTTGGCTGAAAATTAATTTTTTTTACTGAATATTTTATTATTCCAGTTGAAACTTGAACTATTTTGTTGAAAATTTGTTTGCTATTTGGTTGATAATTAATTTTTTGAACTGGAAATTCAACTATTTAATTTTTGGTTGACAATTCATCATTTTTAGTTGAAAATAAATGTATTTTGTTGAAAATTCGTATTTTTTTGTGGCAAATTATTCCTTTTGTTTATTATATATCTCTTTGATTGAAAAAGTTTCGTTAAAAATTTAATTATTTTTTTGAAAATTCATCTATTTTGTTGAAAATTGGTCTTTCTTGGCAAAAAAATGATCTATTGGGTTAAAAATTACTTTTTTTGTTGAATATGCACTATTTTAGGTTTAGTTTAACATTTATCTTCTTTCCTTGAAAATTCAGCTATTTGGTTGAAAAACTCTGTATTTTATTGACAATTTGTGTTTTTTGGTAAAAGATTATTCGTCTTGGTGAGTAATTCACATCATTGCTTGAAAATTCATTTCTTTGGTAGAAAATTAAACTATTAGGTTAACAATTCCTTTAAAATGTTTAAAATTTGTTTGAAAATTCATGTTTTAATTAATTAATCTTTTTGGTTGGAAATTAATTTCTTCGATTAAAAATTAGTTCATTTTTTGTGTTGAAAATACATCTGTTGGGTTAAAGATTATTTTTTTTCGTTAAAGATTGATTATTTTAGCTAAAAATTAATTTTTGTTTGTCGAAAATTCATTTTTTCACTGAAAATTGTAATGTGTATTTGAAAATTCACTTCTCGTCTTTTTGGGTTGAAAATTCAATTATTTTAGTAGAAAATGCATGTTTTTGGGTTACAAATTTAACTTTTTTTCCAAAATTTCTGTTTTCAGTTTGAAAAACTGTTGGTACCAGTTGCATCTTTTTTGGTAAAAATGCAACTGTTTGGTTAAAAATTAAACTTTTTTTATTTATTTATTTGAAGTTTTGGTTGGGCATTTAACTATTTAATGGAAAACTCGTCATTTTTGGTCGAATTTAACTGTTTTTGATTTAAAAATTCGAATATTTTTTGGTTCAAATATTTACTATTACACTATTCGTTGAGAATTCATCATTTTAGTTGAAAATTCATCTTATTGGTTAAAAGTTCGTCTTTTTTGGTAGAAATTAATCTTCTTGGTTGAAAATTCAACTATTTGGTTGAAAATTCAACTATTTGGTTGAAAATTTGTTTTTTATTTGAAAATTCATTACTTTTGTTGAAAAATCGTCTTCTTGGTAAACAATTAATCTTCTTGTTTGAATATTTCTCTTTTCAGTTGATAATTCAAGTATTTTAGTTAAATATTCATCATTTTAGTTGACAATTGCTCTTTTTTATAGAAAGTAAAACTACTTGGTTGAAAGTTAACCTCCTTTGTAAAAATCATTTATTCCAGCTGATTAATTAATGTGATTAATTATGTTTTTAGTATTATTAAATTATTTAATTAATCGATGATGTTAACATATTAAAGAATATTTTCTAATATAATTTGTAGAAGCTTTCCAAGTTCAACATATTAATTGAATCTCTAGAAACTAAAAAAAACATTATTTATAATAAACTCGCGAAACTGTATACACACTCCGAGTCGATTGTTTAAAAAAATGCGAAATATTTGAGTGGATCCGTACCATGAAAAATTTCACCTGGAAAAAAATTGAGATACCTGGAAAAAACATCCTGTATGTATGAAAAGATCTTTCTCTTTTTTGAAGGACTGCAAAATTTACAAAATAAAAACTTGTTCCCAGGTTCTTCGGCTGTTACAAGTTCTCGAGTCGAGAAGCTTCAAAAATGGAAGCAAGAAAAGGATATGAAGAAGAAAACAGAGAAAAAGGTGGAAAAGCCACCCTTTAAAGTTGGAGTTGTACATCATCGAGTATTTTCACCTCCGATAAACGGTCCTCCTGGTCCAAGTTGCTCCCACTCACACTCACATTCAAGTGTTAAATCTAGGATCCAGCAGGCAATAAAAAGTCCAATAAAAAGAATAACAAGAGTTACAGAGAAGCGCCTAGCAGCAAAGGCAGCTGCAAAAGCCAAAGCGGCTCAGAAGAAATCTTTTGCTCCCGCCAACTATAAATTCAGAGCGCCTTTAGGTTTACCAAACATTCCCTTGTTTGGTCGAGTCAAGAAGGGAAGCATAGATACAACAAAACTCTTATGGAACTTCGGTGTCGATAAAAACATACCAGTAAAATCAGAGGAAATAAAGTCAGAGGCTAGAAATTCACCCTATAGTCAACGTAAGAAATCAAACTTGGTTACGCAAGAATCTCCACGAAGGAGTAGGAAATTCAAGACAAATCAGAGGGAAGAGGAGTCTATGAATGCAAGTTCTCAGAAAAAAGCGGAACCTCGCCTTTCTGGATCTTCCAAACGGCGAGTTTCAAATTCTTCCATTGATTCGGTATCGTTTCCAGTTTCCTCTGATGATCCAGAAGTTTTCGACTCGCCTATCGCTGAGACGGTTAACCAAATGTCTCCACCTAAAAGTAACAAGAAATCGCCATCGAAATTGGAAATCATTTCCCCAGCGAAAACGGATTCACAATCAAGTTCGGATGAAAATAATGACCCAGTCTTGGAAATGAATTCATCACAACTGGAGAAGGACTCAACGGTTGAAGTTGATTCACTTCAAACGGTTGAAGTTGATTCACTTCAAACGGTTGATGAAGCCCCAGCAATATTTTCTGATTCGGTGTCGGAAAAGATGAACTCTTCGTTGTCAGAGCATGCAGCTTTCTTTTCTCCATACGTGGTTACCAGGCGAGGGAAGAAGGAAGCCAGGAAGGAGACGAAGCTTCGCCAAGGTTTCAATCACTCTATCGAGGAAATCCCTACCAAAGAGACAATCATGCAGACCCTAAACATCTCCATCGATGAAGAAATACGTACCTCTCAGTACTTCAAGTGTCTGATTGAGAGTGAGACAAACAGACTCCAGGAACAGTGCGATCACTGGACGAATATTGTCTCCTTCGAGAATCCTCCCGAGGAAGCTCAGTACATCGTTCAGCAGGCAGTTGGACAAACGAAATTGCTCCTGGCTAAAAAGTTTAAGCGATTCGAGTCACTCGTTCTCGATTGTGAGAAAGGGGATGGACAGATGTTGGTCACCTGCAAGGATCTCCAGGGCTTCTGGGACATTGTGAACATGGAGATCAAGAACTGCGAAGATCGGTTGGCGAAATTGGAGGAGTTGAAGGCTCGCGGATGGATAGAGGAAGATGAAGTGAAGAAACCACGGCCGAAAAAATTGGCGAAGAAAAAATCTCCTAAGAAGAAATCTCCCGCGAAGAAATCTCCCAAAAAGTCGCCTAAAAAGGCCCCCGCGAAGAGTTCGCTGAGAGCAATGATTCTTGCTGCGAGGCAGAAGAAAAAGGAGATGGAAGTGAATTTGGAAGCCGAACCGGCGGATGAAGCAGTCGTGGAAATTTGGAAGAATGTCGTGAAGGAGAGTCCGACGAAAGTGCCGAGTGCAAAACGAAAATCTTCTTCGACTACTCCTCAAGGTTCGACTCCCAAGGAGATAAGCACGAATTTTCCTCTTGCTGTCATGGCGATAAGTCAAAAATGCAAGACACCAGAAGACAAAGCTCCTGAGTTTAAAGCTTCTTTGGAAGCTCAGGCTGAATCGGATATGGAACCGGAAGACAAGGATGTTGAGATCGTGAACTTCCAAGTTCAGTTGGATGATTCTATATCTTACATCAATTCAAGGCAAACACCAGGAAAAAGCATTTTGAAGCGAATCAAGGTAGAATGTCCTTCGGATGGCTCTGATGATTCGCGACTGATGAGATCAACGCAGAAGGTTATTTTCAACGACAAGGTGCAGTTGAAGGAGGTTGAATCTCACAAGGAGGTTGAACCTGACGAGGAGGAAATGACAAAGGCGAGTCTGGCTGCAGCTTTGGCTCGAATCGACAGCGCAGAATTCGATGCAGAGTGCGTTTCTGAAATGGAAATTCGAGCCGAGAGGAAGCTCAACTTCGAGGATGAGAGTTTCAACGAGACCTTGAATGCTTCAAGGGAAAATTCGATCTTTGATGATGATGAGGAGCCAGTTTATCAGGCCTTCGTGGTTCCAGAATTCAGAATTATTCCCCCGACACCGAAATCTCCGCGCCTCAACAAGAGGAAAAGCAAAAAAGAATTGGAGGGTTCCATTTTGGAGGAGTCGATTAAGGAGGAGCCGTCCGAAGAGGAGCCAACTTTGCAGGATGAAGATAAGTTTACCCGATCTTTAAGAAACAGGACGATAGTGGGGAACTTAACTCCAAGATCTGCGAACAAGTTGAAGAGTAATCCCAATTCTGCTAATCGTGGAAAGTCGCCGAGAAATAAAAAGGATAATAGCCTTCTCGAAGATGAGCAACCTGAGGAAAAAGACAAATCTTTGGATTCAAGTGAGTCGCGGATTCAGTCCTCGAGGTCTTCTAGAAAGACTCCGAAATCACCGAGGGTTACTGGAAAATCGCCGAGGCAAAAGTCCAAGAGAAAAACACCAAGTCCAGCCAGAGAAAATGAAGAAAAAACGAATGAGGTAATATAATTTTTGTATTAACTTGAGTAACTTTTTATAAGACATTATTACATTCAGGGCTGCTACACAGTTACTTAGGACCACTTTAAGCACTTGAATCCGTCTCATTTTAGTTTTTATTAAAAATACAATTTAATTAATCTCTTTTTCCCTTTTCTTAAAGAATTTTTTTTCTCGTTTTCAAGAAATTTCCGCATTTTCTCGTTTTTTCGGTTAAATGCGAACTGAATTAATAGAACCCAAAAAGAAAATCCAGCTATTTCTGGTTGAAAGTTCACTTCTTTTTGGTTGAAAAGTCTTCTATTATATTTTTGGTTCAGAATTGATTTTTTTGGGGTACAAATTTTATTATTTGGTTGGAAATTTAATTTTGGTGCTGAAATTGCAACTATTTAATTGAAAAGTCATATTTTTTTATTCAAAAATTCAACTACTTGGTTGAAAGTTGAACCACTTTGTTAAAAAATTTATTTTCTTGGTTGAAGATTCATCTCCTTGGTTGAAATATCAACTATTTTGTTGAAAATTTGTTTAATTTTTGGTTGAAAATTTATCTTCTTTAGTTTAAAACTCAACTATTTGGATTAGAATTCATATTTTTTAGTTGAAAATTCAACTACTTGGTTGAAAATTGAAATTTTTTGTTATAAATTCAGCTGTCTTCTAAAAAATTCTTCTTTTTGACTTGAAAATTTAACTGTTTGTTTGCTAATTTGAATTTCTTCATTGAAAATCAAGTTTTTTATTGAAAATTTAATTTTCCTGTACTCAAAGTTAATTTGTTCTAAAACTTTCGAATTTACAGCATGAAAACTCAAGTTTTTTGTTAAAAATTCATATCTTTTGGTAGAAAATTCATTTTTTTTTTTTTGTTGAAAATATAACTATTTGGTTAAAAAATCAACTGTCTTGGTTGAAAATTACCTTCTTTTGTTGAAAATTCATCTTTTCAGAATTAAGTTAAAGGTTTTTGAAAAATTTTCTAAATACAACTGTTTGGTTGAAAATTAGATATATTTTTTACGATGAAAATTCAGCTTTTTGGTCGATAATTAACATTTCTTCGTTGAAAATGAACTTTTTCGTTGAAAATTTATCTTTTTGAGATTAAAAGTCAAATTATTTTCAAAGATTCAACTTTTGGACTTGAAAATGACCTTTTTTATCGAGAATTTATATTTTCAGAATTAAAAGTCAAAGGTTTTCGAAAAATCCGACTTTAAAGTTTTAAACATTTAAAATTAAACAAATTTTTAATTTAAAATAAATTAAAAAAATTAAAATTTTTTTAAAAATTGAAATTTAGTTTGAAAACGAACCACTTATGATGAAAATTTATCTCTTTGATAGAAAATTAATCTTTTTTCATTGAAAAATTCTTTTCAGCTGAAAATTTAGCTTTTTTGGTCGAAAATTAATCTCTATTCTGCTAAAAATGTCATCTTTTTGGATAAAAATGCAACAGTTTTTGGTTGCAGTTTAATCTTTTTTGTTGAAAGTTTCAACTATTTGATTGAAAATTCAACTATTTGGTTTGTAATGAATTTTTGTTTTTGTTAAAAATTCGATCATTTTGCTTGAAAGTATAACTATTTGTTTCTAAATACAACTGGTTGGTTAAAAATTATATATTTTTTTTACGATAAAAATTCATCTTTTTGGTCGATAATTAACATTTCTCGGTTGAAAATTAACTTTTTCGTTGAAAATTTATCTTTTTTAGGATTAAAAGTCAAATTATTTTCAAATATTCAACTTTTGAGCTTGAAAATTACTTTTTTTCGTCGAGAATTTATATTTTCAGAATTAAAAGTCGAAGGTTCTCGAAAAATCCGAATTAAAAATGTTTTAAATTTGAAATTAAAAAAAATTTTAATAGAAAAAAATTAGAAAAATAAAAAAAAAATTTACTTTGAAATTTAGTTTGAAAACGAACCACTTTTGATGGAAATTTATCTCTTTTGATCGAAAATTAATCTTTTTTGGTTGAAACATTCAACTTTTTAGTTAAAAATTTATCGTTTTTGGTCGAAAATTAATGTACTTGTTGGAAATTAATCTCTTTTCTGCTAAAAATGTCATCTTTTTGGATAAAAATGCAACAGTTTTTGATTGCAGTTCAATGTCTTTTGTTGGAAGTTTCAAAAATTTGATTGAAAATTCAACTATTTGGTTTGTAATTCAATTTTTTGTTGAAAATTCGTCTATTTTGTTTGAAAGTACAACTGTTTGTTTCTAAATTCAACTGTTTCGTTGAGAATTATTTTTTTACTATGAAAATTCAGCTTTTTGGTCGATAATTAATATTTCTTGGTTGAAAATTAACTTTTTCGTTGAAAATTTATCTTTTTGGGATTAAAAGTCAATTTTTTTTTTCAAAGATTCAACTTTTGAGCTTGAAAATGACCTTTTTTGGTTGAAAAATTCCACTTTTAGTTGAAAATTTAGCTTTTTTTTTGTCGAAAATTAATTTACTTGTTAGAAATTAATTTCTTTTCTGATAAAAATTCCATTTTTTAAAAAATAAAAATGCAACTGTTTGGTTTGCAATGTATCATCTGTTTTGTTTGAGGATTCAACTATTTTATTAAAAATGAGTTTTTTTGTCAAAGATTCACCGTTTTAGTTTAAAATTCATCTTTTTGATTGAAAATAGAACTATTTTGTTGAAAATTCATTTTTTCTTTCGATGAAAATTAATTTTTGAACTGAAAATTTAACTATTCCATTTTTTATTGAAAATTTATCTTTTTTATTAGAAATTTCAAGTAGTTGGTTGAAAAATTATATTTTTCTATAAAAAATTAAGCTTCTTGGACCGAATGTCAACTATTTGGTGGAGAATTCATGTATTTTTTTGAAAATTTGTCTTTTTTGGTTGAAAACATATATCTTCCTTGTGTTGGAATTCATATTTCTGATTGAAAATTCATCTTTTGTGGTAGAAATTTAATCTATTTTGGTTAAACATTCAACTGTTCCGTAATGAATAATTCGGTTTTGGATGAGGATTCAACTATTTTGTTGAAAATTCATTTTTTCTTTGAATTCTACTGTTTCTTGTTAAAAATTATCTTTTTTGGTTCACAATTTAACTAGTTGGTTGAAAGTTAAACTACTATGTTAAAAACTAATTTTTGTTGTTTGAAAAGTCATCTCTTTGTTAAAAAATTTAACTATTTGGTTGAATATTCATTTCTTTATTTGAAAATTGATGTTTTTAACTGAAAATATATATTTTTTTTTAGTTGAAAATTTAACTACTTGGTTGATAACTCATCGAAATATAATCGAAAATAAGTAGTGACTTTTTAGCTTAAATTAGTCACTTTTTCCACTTTTTTCAAGTACGTTAGTCTGTGGCAGTCCTATTTATTTAAAAATCGATTATTTTTACAGGAGCCAGCAGAAAAATCTGAAGAGGAACGAAAACCACGTGTAAGTACACCGAGATCGACCAGGAGATCGAGGGGAAGGTCCTTGCAGCAAAAGGAGGAAAATGGAAGTTCTGAAAAGCAAGACGCTTCTGGAAACCAAAGCGAAAATGTAAGTCCGGTTGCAAGATTTGTGAAAAGCGCAGCACGTAAGACGTCTTTATTGTACAATATGATGAAGTCTCCAAGGTCTGCTTCGAAGAAAACGAGAGAAATCAGCCAAGAAATCGGCAAGGTTTTAGAGGTAAAATCTTCCTTAATTTTTAATTTGAACTTAGTAATCAGTTACTTTCAGGTCTTACAGACCGGTCCCTATATCCCCTTTTGTACCCTATATTCAGTTAAGGTCCCTAAAGTACCCTGTTTTCAAGATTTGGTCCCTAAGGTTATAAATTTTTGTTATTTGGTTGAAAATTTAACAATTTTCTTAAAAAGACATCATTTTTCTTGCAAATCTTCTGTTTGAAATTCATATTTTGTTGCTGATAAGTAAAACGAAATCCTTTTTGGATGAAAAATATTTTTTCTGATAATTTGTATTTTTAATTTAAAAGTTCATCTTTTTTAGTAGAAATATTGCATCTTTCTTATACAAAAATGCAACTTTTTTGTTGAATGTTCAAGTATTTCCCATAAAATTTACTTCTTGTTTAAGATTTGTATTTTTTTGTAGAAAATTCTATTGAAATCCTTTTGGATGAAAATTCAACTCTTTTTTTTTGAACATTTGTCTTTTTGATTTAAAAATTCACCTGTTTTAGTAGAATTTTCATTGTTCTCGGACAATGCAACTGTTTGGTTGAAAATATAACAATCTTGTTAAAAATTAATTCTTTTTGGTTAAAAATTCAACTATTTTTTTGAAGTTTTTTTTTTAAATTCATCTATTTTAAAAGAAATATTTCATCTTTCTTGAATAAAAAAGCAACTGTTCGGTTAAAAATTCATTTCTTTTTTGAAAATTTGTTTTT
>CAKNXH010081220.1:24919-46909 GCA_932178445.1 Andricus quercusramuli | reverse complement strand
GATTTCGTTTCCAAAGCAGCCACATAATCGCCCTTTGAGCAATGAACCAGCTGACTCACCAGGTCGACTGTTGGAAAAACGGTGACCAATTTTAAATCAGGAGTTGCCAAATCATGAACTTCAACACAGTGACTTTGCAAGGCCAAAAGGAGTAATTCGTTGTTGGAAGAATGGGCCACGCAAGTCGCGGTGGGCTCTTCAATTTGCGCGACGTTTTGCTCCAGGAAGTTGTGCACGGGGATGACGCGCACCATTTTTTCATAAATAATATTACTTTATTTTAATAATTCAAAAAAAGGCGGAGTAGGTTAGCCTGGGTTGGGCTCCGAAGGGATTATTGTCGTGGGCTTTTGTACTGTTTTCGGCTGATTCAGCCATTTTTTCTGATATCACACTTTTTGAGGATGGAAGATGCATTATCGCGGTTTTTTGGTCAAGAGTTCTATCTTAGAAAGCACAAAATTGTCTAGATTTTGGTGAAAGAGGAACTGATTCGCGCCTTGGATTTGCGATCAGCTGCCAACTGTCAAAACTGTCAAAGTATGTGAAGAACATAACCTCGTTCGTGACTGTCTTTTGGATATTTGGCTTCCAATTATTCCAATTTTTTGAAAAATTGTATTTGAAAAAGCAAATGTGTGTGATCATTCTATTTAATCATTAATTCTTGATTATTTAGAGGTAAAATCATCAAAATTTTCATAAAAATCGTTTAAAATGATTTTTTTTACTCTCTTGGAAACTCGCCTTGAGGTACCAGCCGCTAGGGAGCGCTGGCTCTGTAGTAAAAGTTCCGCGAAAATTCAAATTGGATAAATGAAAAAATATTGTTTTTTTACTAGTTAGTAATAAGAGTTTGTAGTCTACTCAGAAAACTAATTGAAAGTATAAAATATTCGATTTAAAAAAAATTATGTTTAATATTTTAAGTAGCGGTTAGTTTTTCTTACGTATGTTCCGAATTTGACAAATATAACATTTTGAAAGAACGTTTAAAATAACTTTTATTTTATTTTTTTATTTTTTATACTCAATGGTTGAATTTTCAATTATCAAAAATAAATTTGGAATTAAAATGGAATATTCAAATTTTCAATCAACAAACAACGAATTCTGAAAAAGAGTTCAATATTCAACCGAAAAGATGAATTTTCTAACAAGTAAAACAAAAGGATTTTTAACAAAATAGTTTACTTTTTAACTGAAGAACTGAGTTTTTAAATAAAAAAGATAAATTTTCAGCCAAAAATGGAATAGTTCAATTTTTACTTAAGAAAATTAATGTCCAACAAAACAAAACAAATTTATAAAAAAAGGTTCAATTTTCAATAAAAAAATAAATATTCAACTAAAAAAATAAACTTACAACCGAAGAAATGAATTTTCAATCAAAAATATTAATTTAGAAAAAAAACTTGAATTTTCAACAAAAAAGTTGAACTTTTAGAAAAAAATTATTTTTCTACAAAACAGTTGAATTTTGAAGTGTAAAAAAAATCCGATTGAATTCGCGTGATTCTGAAATTCAAATACATATATTAAATAATAATATTATAAAGAGAAGAAACAGAAGAACAGAATAATAAAGAGAAATGAAGAATGTTTTCTTTTTAATTGAAAATTGATTTCTTTCACTGAAACTTTGACTATTTCAGTTTTAATTAAAAATTTATCTTTTTTTTAGCAGAAAATTCATTTCTTTATTTGAAAATTCCTCTTTTTCGCCCGAAAATTAATCTTCTTTGTTTTAGCTTCACTATTTTGGTTCAAAATTCAACTATTTGGTGAAAAATTAATTTACTTTGTAAGAAATCCCAAAATTGTATTAAAAATTCATTTTTTGGTTGAAAATTTGCCTTTTCATTCGAAAATTAAACTACTTTGTTGAAAGTTACAAAAATAATTTTCCTCACTGAAAATTTAACTATTCCATTTTTGGTTAAAAATTGATCTTTTTTAATTGAAAATTCATGTGTTTGTGGTTGAGAATTCGTCATTTTCGGTCGAAAATTAATCTTGATTAAAAATTCAACTATTTGGTGAAAATTAAACCATTTGGTTGAAAATTAATTTTTTTTGGAAATGCAACTATTTGGCTAAACATTCATTACATTTATGACTGTATTTTTTTTCGTTTAAAAACCAACTGTTTGGTTGAAAATTCATGTATTTTGTTAAAAATGTTTCTTTTTGGGTTGAAAATTAATTTTCTTCGTTAAAAATTCAACTATTTTGTTCATAGTTGAACTACCGTGTTAAAAAATCATTTTTTGATTAGAGATGCATAATTTTGGTTGAAAATTTATTTCCTTGGTTGAAAATTTAACTATTTTATTGGAATTTTTCTTTAGTTAATTAATTTTTTTATTGAAAATGTAACTATTTCATTTTTGGTTGAAAATTTTTATTTTTCATTCGAAAATTCATCTATTTGTTTGAAAATTCATGTATTTATTGAAAATTCGTATTTTTCGGTAGAAAATTGATCTTCTTGGTTAAAAATTTATGTTTTCACTTGAAATTTGAACTATTTGGTTAAAAAATAATATACTTTGTTGAAAATTAGACAATTTTCTTTAAAAGTATCCTTTTTGGTTGAAATGTCAACTGTGTTGTTGAAAATTTGCCTTTTTGGTTGAGAATTCAACTATTTTGATGAAAATTCGTCTTTTATGGTTTTGACTTCAACTTTTTTTGATTTGAAATTAAAATCTGCTTTAGTTGAAATATCAACTCCATTACATTTTTTGTTGAGAATTTGTCTTTTTTGATTAAAAACTATTCTGCATTATAGAAAATTCAACAATTTGGTTAAAAAATAATTTTTGTATGAAGATTACTCATTTTAATTGAAAATTCATCTCTCTGGTTGCAAATTGAACTATTTTGTTGAAAATTGTGGGTTTTCGGCTGAAAATGCATTTTTAACTGTAAATTAAATCATTCCAGTTTCGGACGAAATCGAATTTTTTAACTGACAATTTAACTATTTCATTTTTGGTGGAAAATTTATTTATTATTTTCACATAAAAATTCAACTGTATGGTTGAAGATTGACCTTGTTTAGTTGAAAATTCATGTATTTTGTTGAAAATTAGTCTTTTTCGGTAGAAAATTAATCTTCTTGGTTGATGATTCAACTATTGGAATTACTATATAATTCAAAAATTTGACTTCGAAAATATTAGTCTTTCCAACTGTAAGTGGCAATTATTAAGTTTGGGGTATACTTATGATTGACGTGGAAAAAGTGTTTCTTCGTATCGCTGCGCCAATTAATACTAATTATTTATTGATATTAATTTTGAACAAATCGGTTCAATAGTGTAAGGAATAGGTCTACTGGCTTACTATAATATACAATTTTTATTAAATATCACATTTTTACATATATATGTATGTACAATATTATTTTTAGTAATTTGTTACTGATTTCAGAAGATTTGATGTTTATATATTGGCAGAGATATGAAGACAAGGGGCTAAGTGCATAAGGTTTAAGAAAATATATTCGCGGCTTTTGTTTCAGCGATTCAACACCGCGAATCTCAGCTAATCCAGGTTTTACTAAATGCACTGGAACCTCGATTTTAGTGAACTGTTTTTATGCGCTCCTAGAACTGATGCCCTTCGCAGGTTCATGATGAGGGCAGCCGCGGGTTCGAGAGAGAAGCGATGCACTACGAACCAGCTTTATGTTGCGAACCAGTATTATCTGGGTAAACTTGTATATTATGATTATATTGATAAACAATCTGAAAACAGCCAGCAGTCATATTCACGCAGTGCGCCGCACCCAATCAGGTTTTCGACAATAATGTATGCGAAATCGCGGACTACAACTTTTTAAGAAAAGGATCACTAGTTATACTTGTAACATACAAACAATATCATATTTTAGTTTAACATTAAAAAAATTTAAATTATTTTTGTGGTTGAATGTCGTTTACATTTACTGTTGTGAATATCCTTGAGATTGGAAAACGGCTGCCTAATGGAGTTTCCTTGATTTCTAATGGGCTCATTTCCTGAACTATGCCGCTGTTCATGTTTATTTTTGCTCGTCTTTGAGAGCCAGTTTTTGTTGTTGTATACATCCCACGAAGTATTTTATTACTTGCGTTAATCTCCAATATTGCAAAGATGTCACCATTGGACGTTGATAATACCCTTTGTTCTTCGGTTGGCATGGGCAGAAGGGTCTTAGAGGATCCTCTAATTTTAATTGGTTTATCACGAGGAAAAGTGTAGCTTCGAATTTCGAATATCCGGTTCGGATTCGCCTTGGGAATAAAACGAACAAATCTAATTTCTTCAACTGTATATCCAAGTATGTTTGAAGAAGAATGCATGAGGGGAGGAGACCTGGACCTGGACCTGGCTCGAAGAAAGCTTAGAGGTTCTTCAGTAGAAAGCGACCTTGCAGGAGAGCTATCTCTGGCAGGAGAACAAGAAAGTCCAAATCGAGGTCCATATGGAATAGGGGCGTCATCAGGTGAACGGTTGAACTGTGAACTCAACTCTGCAACAAGAAACAGAGGATTACGTTTTATTTGGGTATTCCTTGTGTGATCGAAAGTGTGCATCGTCGATGTAGCAAGAGTGATCATTTCTCACATGAATCGTTACTTGCAGTGGCATATAGACAACAGTAGGAAGTTAAAATAATAAACAAATGAGGGAAAGACGCCTCGGTGGTTTTAATCAGGCGTATGGCAGTGTTGCAGACAGGGATTGCCCTAATCCAAGAACCCTGGTTATACAAGGAAAGGATTAATGGCTTAGGAGGGTGTGGCTTCTTACTCAAGCAGCCACGCAAAAAATCACCAAGGGCATGCATAGCCGTCAAGGGTATCGATTTTGGTTACTAAGCTCTGATCCAAGGACCTCATCGTTATTTAGGTAAGACTCAGGGACAGAAGTGGAGACAGGCTAGAGGTGTTTTTTATCTCAGCTTATTTCTCGAGCGATTCTGAGAGGCTTCCACCTTCTAGAGAGGTCGAGGTAATAATTCAGCACTGCCAGGAGAATGGAAGTTCTCTGCTACTGGGCTGTGAGGCAAGCTCCCACCATACAGTGTGGAGGTCACTGAGTAAGATATCCTTAGTCGCGGTAATGCGCCCACATTCCAGATTAAAAACAGGAGTGAGGTTCTCGATTTGACTCTAGGTTCGAAAGAACTGAGAAGCAGAATAGTGGGCTGGAAAGTCTCCGACGAGTAGTCTCTATCGAATCACAAATATAACTTTTTCCAGTTAGCCCTAGGAAAACCGGTGGTTTCAAAGATCAGAAACCCGAGGACTACACTTTAGGACTCATATGAAGAGGAACTTAAAGGCAGGTTTGTGGATTACTCCACAAGCTACGGTTCCACTGATGAGTTAGAGCACGCTGATTATCTTCTGCGAAGGGCTCTGATTACATCATATAAGAACAATTGCTCAGCAAGTACAATCAAGAGTAGGATAGGAGCAGAATGGTAGAACACTCACCTGGAGAAACTCCGTAGAAAACTAGAGCATTGTAAAAGAGTGGAAACAGAACTAAATGGCTTTCAGGCTGGGACATCTATAAGATGGTTCAGGATGAATACAAGAAGAACATAAAAACCTACAAATCACCTGATGGAAGTCCACTTCTCAGGTTTCCAGAAAGCTCAAACCGACTGAGAGGAGTAATGCTGGGACAGGAGAGGGAGAAGGCTGATTGAAATTTTGCCGCCGAGTTCGTTGATATCAAGAAAGTGGAATGATCCATTGGGCCCTTCTGCCCCTTTAAATCACCGTGGGCGGATGGCGTATACCTAGTGCTCTTACAAGAGGGCATGGGTTTCGTCGCCTACATACTGACGTAATTATTTAGTGTAAGCATTGCCCTCCACACGTGTCATCGGCATAGAAGGAAGGCCGAGTGTCCTTCATCCCCAAACCTGGGAAGGAGGGCTACACTGCTGCTAATGATTACAGGCCGATCACTTCAACGTCCATAATTCTGTAGACGCTAGAGAAACACTCACATCAGCGGTGAGGTGCTTTCAGGCTGCCCGCAGCACAGAGGGCAGCGAGCCTTTCAGGCAGGCTGCTCTACAGAAACTGCGCTCCATGCGGTCGTAGCAAAATTGGAACAGCAGCTGGAACAAGGAGAGTATGTTGTGGACACCTTTTTGGATATAGAGGGTGCCTTCAGCAATACCCCTCCAAAAGTCATCTGTCGAGAAGCTTTAAGGTGTGGCGTGCCAGACCAGCTAGTAAGCTGGTTTCGAAACATGCTACATCGTAGGCGACTCAAAGACAGATGGGGCGAAGGCCCAGTCTGGGGAGTAGCGACGCGAGAATGCTCGCAGAAGTGTGTCCTGTCACTTCTCCTGTGATGCATTATAATCCTGTTTATTATTATATCCAGTAATTATATCCAGTCCTAATCAGAAGAGCTCCTCTGGAAACGTTGATGGGTCTTACATGATCAGCGCTGCGCATCGAAGAGCTGCGGTGCGACAGCTCAGGGCTGTCGGGAAATCCGGAAGAAACAGCCTGTTCATTTTCACGAGAAAGTACAAAGTTTTAAAAGTTAACGCCCCTGGATTCCGTGGTAAGAGCCTGACGATCTCTCACTCGATTGAATATCTGGGGTAATCCTAGATAGCAAACTGAACTGGGCGAAGCATCTGGAGGCCTAATGCAGGAAGTTTGTCATGACATTTTGGATGTGCAGAAGAGCCTTTGCTTTGACGATGGGTCTAGGGCCTAAAATGCGTGCATGACTTTTCTACTCCACTGTCCTCAAACCAAGGCTCCTATACGCGGCCGTGGTAACTCAAATCGATGCATGATAGGCTGCGAAGATTACAAACGCTGGCATTTAGGGGCATGACGGAAGCAATAAGGACTACGCTCACAGCGGCGATAGGATTTATTCTCTGTGAAGAACCCACACACGTCGCGATAACTGCCAGGGTGGCTCACGTGATGGGCCGTCTGGCAAGCGCAAATGGATGGACTTGAGGAACCAGACACACTAGGCTCCTAAGAGACATCAGAACACTGTCAATTCTAGCAATGAGGAAAGAGAAAACAATAAAACTGTTCAACTTCACTAAGACTTTCCGCGTCTGCATCCCAAGCAGGGATATGTGGAAAGCAAATGGTTACCCGCTCCTCCAAGAAGAAAACTGATATACAGACGGCTCTAAAGGAGTATATGAGTGTCAGCAGCAGGAATATAGGACAGCGCGGGAAGGAGGGGGACAGGGGCCCCATTCGGGCGGCATGCCACTGACTTTCAGGCGGAGGTCCTGGCCATCTTTCGCTGAGCTGAAACATTAATAGTGGCAAACGCTGCTGCGGTAGGCAGATTACAATCTGCCGGATAGCCAAGCGACATTACCTGCAATTGGGAAACCAGACATAACATCAGAGCTGGTTTGGGAATGCAAAGGAGCATTAAATCAATTTGCAGAAAAGAACTACGTGGCTCTCATATGGGTTCTTGGTCAAACAGGGATCAAGGGTAACGAAAAAACGGATCAGTCGGCAAAAAGCTCTACAACAAATGAATACATAGGATCGGCAACGGTACTGGAACTAGCGTCTTGTTGCATCTAGATGGCCATCAAAATCTGGATCCGGACGAAGCACCAGTAACACTGGGAATAAACCCAGGGGTGCCGACAGGTGAAAGCCATCCTGGGATAAACGTACAGGGTGGACAGAGATAGGGAAATCTTGCGATTACTCAAGAAAGACACCAGGACAGTGCTTACAGGGCACAACCATCTGAACAACGACCATCACAACAATTCTGCACAAAATGGGGTACAACTCCACGGCAGAGTGTAGGAAATGCGGCATGGATGATGAAACATTGCTGCATGTCTTGTGCCAGTGCCCGGCATTAGCTAGGCTCAGGCAACAAACCCTTGGGCCCACTTCATGGGACCTGAGGAGATCATAACGCGATCAGTGGTTAACATACTGGGCTTCATCAAGAGGTCTGGAATAAACTACTGAGAGCGAATAGTTATGGATGTTGCACAATAGACTTAATAGCTTGAGCGCCAGGAGGACCCCATCGGGGATCCTCACACGCGTATAAACTAAACTAAACTAAGCAGGAAAGACCGAGGATCAGCGCGTTTTCTTAAGACTCTAAGCCTCCCTCAATAGACCATTTTGTCCGGTCACTTTCCCACATCTGCACTGAAACTTTCTCTGACTTGGTCTATGCATAAATGATTAAAAGTTTTGGCATTTTCATTCGTTCCTAAATTCATACGAGTAGAAAACCTAAACTAATATTCGGAAAAATATACATGCTGGAAGTAGAAGGCCTCAATGCCAGTACAAACATGAGAATATAAAAAATACAAGTTACAAATACACATAATTCATACAGCAAAATTATTAAATGGTAATCATTTACCCAAACACAAAGAACAAACGTTTGGAAGTTTATAATATCGAGAGCAAATCCTACTCGTTAATTTTCTCAGGTATAACGTCAAACAAAAGTCCCAGATAACATTTTTATTTTTTTAAATTTCGTAGTATTGATATTAAATAATTTGAACAAATTCTTTCCTGCTTTTTAATAAAAAGCTGATAACTCTCAATAATATTATCGCATTAAAATGATAATGTTTAGATTTTTAAAATTCGAAAAGAAGCTACATGCAAAGTGGTATATTTGAAATCTGACGTTACATCTGATAACAAATAACCGAAATTGACGAAATTTATATTTTTATCTTCGAAAAAAATTCCATTCCATGACTAAACATTTTTTAGGATTAATTAGTAACTACGTGATATTTATTCATATTCTGAGTCTAGGGAGGCGATTATGAAACTTTTTCACTTTCATATCAACTTTTATCAAATTCATTTGGTGACAAATGAAATGTAAAAAAGACAACCGACGCTAATTTCGACGTAACATAATCTACATAATTTCGCAGGTACAATTTTTTAGATTTGGTGAAGAGTTGAACGCAAGATTCAAAAATGATAATTTTGCTGGAAAACCCATAGACTTTGAGGCACAAACTTCTGCCTTCAAGTAAAGCATGCATTTTAAAATTGTAAATGCAAATATACCAAAACTTTGCGCGGGGAGTATATAAACAATTTTGATTGAAAAATTTATTTCCAGTCGGACTTCAATTTAAGCGAACTGAATTTACACGTTCCAAGAATTACGCAGCGTTGCGGTATCGGATGAGAGGAGCCGCGGGGGGATGTGCTGTGCATACTCATGCACGACAAAAGAGTAGCATAATAGATAGACTTAATTAGGACAAAAATTGAATTCGATATAAATAATTTCTTATGATTCATTTTTATGAACAAATGCAATTATGTTGCTGTTTGAACAAAGGAAATTTCTATTTTCTGCAGAGACATTTTTTTCATCTGAAGGATAATATGTTTTACTTATAAGGTTCTTCTTCTAGGCAAAATCACTTATTCTTATGATAAGAATTATACTTCGCCGAGAAAAAGAAGCAAGATAAAAAGGCATAAACAGCGATTTTTTTATGAGATTCATTTTTTGTTTGCTGAAAAATTATCTCTTTAACTATACTGTATTGAAGATTCATGTATTTTGTTAAAAATTGGTCTTTTTAGGTTGAAATATGGTAATAACATATGGTACGAATTCCATATCAATAGAGGAACATTTTTCGAATTCTATATTTCTTATAACACATATTCTGATTTCCCCAGGAATAAACCCAGACTTAATTTGTAACAATTCTGATTTTCGTATAGCTTAAAAAATGTACTTAAATTATAAATATATTATATTATTATATTCACCAATAGAATTGAGAATAGCCACCAGAGATAAGACAAGCGTATAAACAATCCTCATCTTTTCAAATTCGAGAAAAAACTGATTAATGTAATTATGAAGATCTTGATTAAAAATGTAACTGCTAAGTATTTTAGTGCTTTATTACAGTATATATAATACATATACCATATAATCGTTATCGAACAGATTGTGATGCCAAGCTTGTCCTTCTGAGATATTTACATATCATTAGAGTCAGATTTAAGAAAAACAAATGTAAATACTAAATTATGGTTAAAACTGATATAACAATTTATCACTGGATACGATATACAATATACATATATAGATTTCTTTTATTGAGGCATGAAAAATAGTAATTTAGATTTTTTATTCTTTTAACAAAATCCGCATAGCACAGAATTCAATATCCCCGATGAGTAAGATAAAATGGTTGAGAATTCAACTATTTGGTTGAACGTTCCTATTTTTGGTTAAGAATTCGTATTTCTTTTATGAAGAAAATTAATCTTCTTACTTAAAAGTAAAAAATTTTGGTTGAAAATTGTTCTCTTTTTTTTTTGTTGAGAAGTAATATTTGTACTGAAAGTTTAACTATTCCATTTTTGATGGTAAATTTATCTTTTTTAGTTGAAAATACAACTATTTAATTGAAAATTCATTTATTTCGTGGGAAATTTCAACTATTACATTTTTCGATGGGAATTCATCTCTTCGGGGTAAAAATTATCCTACATTGTAGAGAATTCAACAATTTGATTGAAAAGTATTTTTTTATGAAGATTCTTCTTTTTAGTTAAAAACTCATCTTTTGGTTTGAAAATTTAACTATTTTGCTGAAAATGAATTTTTGGGACATTTGATTTCTTAACTGAAAATTTAACTTTTTCATTTTTGGTTGCAAATTCAAATACTTGATTTAAAGTTCCGCTGGAGTGCATTTTTAGGAGAGATGTCTTTTGGAATTACATGGCAAACTTTAATTTCACAAATTATGTTAATTGTACAGATAACTTTTTACTTGGCAGAAGTTCTTGCATCAGTAGATGTTTTTGGTGAGATTTAACTTTTTCTTTAATAAAATTGGTTATAAGCAAAAAACTCGTTTCAAGTTAATAAGAACATTTAATACTTAACACAATATAATGCATATAATTAGTATTGATAATATAAATACAAATTTAATTGCTGTATACAGTTTTCCATTTTTCTAGATATTCATCTAACGGATCTTATGTTGAAAATGTTGCACAAATTGGTTTAATAGTGTAAGTAACATGTCTACTGGCTTACTATAAATATATTATATTTATCATGCTTTCTGAATAATCGCGGTTTTTGTTTCGGCGATTTACAACCGCAAATCTGGGCGAATCCAGGTCTTATTAAATTATTTTAAAGACAGTTTTTTGCATAGAAACTGAAATATCTCTAGAAATAATTGATGAATCAAAATTTCTGTTAAAATATCTATGAGCCTCCCTTAACAGATACATATTAAAATATACATTTGTATGATTAAAATTTATGATGTGTACCAATATTTTTATTTTTCGAATTATTAAAACGTCAACATGACATCAACTATCACTTTCTGATAGAAGACCAATTTCAAAATAAAATAATGAAAAAAAAGAATCACTATGAACGAACTTGATGCTGTGAATAGAATGTATTGGCTAGGTACACTTGTATCATATTATTAGCAATAAGCAAACTAAAAATACCCAGTAAAAAACTCTTAAAAAAAGTATTACTAGTTACTTGAAACATACATATAACATCATCTTTTAGTTTTACATTTTTTTTAATTAGGCTATTGAGGTGGATTAATGTCGTTTACATTTACTCTGACAAATATCTTTGATATTGGTGAACGGGTGCCTAATGGAGTTTCCTTGACTTCTCCTGGGCTCATTACCTCAATCTTGCCGCTTTCCATGTTTATTTTTACCCGTTTTTGAAAGCCAGTATCTGTAATTGTATATATTCCACGAAGTACTCTATGAGCTCCCGTGATCTCCACTATTGCAAAGATGTCACCATTGGACGTTGATAATACCAATTTTTCTTCGGTTGGCATGGGCAGAAGGGTCTTGAGGGTTCCTCTAATTTTAATTGGCTTATCACGAGGAAAAATGTATCTTCGAATTTCGAATTGTCGATTCGGATTCGGCCTGGGAATGAACCGAACATATCTAATTTCATCCAGTGTATATCCAAGTATCTTTGAAGAAGAATGTACGACAGGAGGAGACCTGGACCTGGCTCTAAGAAAGCTTTGAGGTTTGGCAGAAGAAAGGGACCTTGCAGAAGGTGACCTTGCAGGAGAATGAAATTTGTTAGGAGAAGAAGAAGGTCTGGAACGAGGAACATGTGGATGGAGGTCGCCACTACGTGAACAGTCGGACTGCGAACTCAACTCTGCAATGACAAACAGATTAAATTTTCCTTATGTATTCCTTGTATGACCGGAAGTTTGCAGCGCCAATATGGTAAGAAAATTTGGGCCTTTGGGAATTTGTAAAAGAGTTTCACAAAATCTAGGAAAAATTAGAGATTTAATGAAGAAAAAATGGACAAAATTAAACACGTGGTTGACTCGTAACAGTGATATCAATAATAGCACATATTTTGGCCCTTGAGTTCAATAGTAATTTCGTGTTACCAAGATTTTCAGAACATATTTTCAATACAAAGAAATTTTGTTTAAAATGTTAAAATTACTACACACTGAAGCATGTTAAATACTTAAGGTGAGATGCAAAGATTTGTAGAATTTTTGTTTTTAAAACAATTTCATTTTCTCATGCGGACCAATTAAGTAACCCAGTCATCATAGCTGCATGATTTTTGGTATAATTGTATTGGCCGTTTTAAAATGCATGCTTTGTATCAAAGACGATTATCTGTGCATAAACTAAATCTATACATCATTCAAAGAACAATCGCTTGGAAGTTGGTACACTTTCGCCAAGTCTAGAAAATTGATCATAAAAATGTTTTAAATTCGTAATATCAAGAGCAAATTCTACTTGTTAAATGTGGACCAGGGACGCAAATATTTGCATGATTTCTGAGTAATCATAAACAAATATTGGATTGTGAAATATATGGAAATCTCTGCGTAGCTATAAATAAGAGATTCGTTGTTTGCATATATTTTTATCAAGTATAACGTCAAATCAAAATCCCAGATACCATTTTTATTTAAAACATTTTTTAGCAGAATTGAAATAATATGATTTGGACAAATTCTTCCCTGATTTTTAATAAAAAGCTAATAACTCTTAATAATATTGTCATATTTAAATGATCATGTTTGGATTTTTTAAATTTGAAAAGAAGCTGCGTGTAAAGAGGTATATTTGAGATCTGACGTTGCATCTGATAACAAATGAACGAAAGCGACGAAATTCGTATATTTTTCTTCGCATATAGAAATTTCCATTCCATTAATAAGCATTTTTTATGATTACTTAGTAATTACGTAATATTTATTCATATTATTGGTCTAGGGAGGCGATTATCCAAGTTTTTTACTTTCATTTCCACTTTTACGAAATTCACGTTGGTTTTTTTTTAAATTTCTTGTTGACAATTAAAATGTAAAAAAAGGATAACGGACATGAATATTTCTACGGAACATAATCGTGTTCTGATAAAAAAGTATATGTATTTGCTCTTGATATTATGAATTGTATTGTTTTGTAGGTGAAATTTTCGAGATTTGGCGATGAGTTGAAGGAAAGAATTCAAAATGATGATTTTGCTGGAAAAACCGCGTGGACTTAGAAACACAGACTTTTTTCGAATGGTCAATGCAAATGTACCAAAACTTTCCGCGGGGAGTATATAAATTTAAATAGTAATGAATAAGTGAATAATAACTTATTATCAAATAGATGGTTTTTTGACAAAAATTGACATTGATATTAGTCATTGCTTATTTGTAAATAATATTTATGAACAAATAAAATTATACTGCTGTTCAAACAAAGAAAATTTCGATTTTCTACAAAGACATTTATTTCATCTGAAGGATAATGTTTCAATTATAAGGTTCTTCGTCTCGGTAAAAATCACTTATTCTTATGACAGGAATTATATTTCACTGAGAGAAAAAAAATCCCTATAAGAGAAAGAAGGCAAAAACAGTGATTTTGTTTATAAGAATTGATAAATACAAGGATAATAATTACCATTTGTTGTCGAATGGCAATTTCTTGTGTAACAATATTGTTCTTGAGATAAAACAAGTGACAGCATAAAATGAAAATGTTCTATATGTTTTTCTAAGCGCATCTTTTGATAATAATTGTAGCTAACAATTACAAATATTCTTAAATGGCAATTTCTTGTGTCAAGATATAAAGAAATGATTCCCCGGAAAAAACTTCCATGTTCGAAAACGCGATATAAGTGAATTTGTTTAAAAATGGTTTATAACAATCACAACTGTTCATTTTATATAACTTAACAACGAAACCGATATAAAATTCAGCAGATTCTAGTTTTCTCCATTAATTGGTTTCTAACAATTGATATATGATAAAAATTTCCATTTATCGAGAGAAAATTTACTAATTCTATTTATTTTCTAGAACCTGTAAATAAATAATAGAGAAAACAAACAATTACAAATAGTTATGGAGTTTTTGCATCTTTCAACTTGAAGAACAAATAAGGACATTTTTTAATAAGCTTTAAATTATAAAAAGAATCTCATTTAAACTCTTATTGATTAAATTCGTATTGGTTAAGGGTTTAAATATTTTGTTTCAAATTCGTCTTTTTTTATTATTTCAACTATAATAAAACAAAAATAAAAATTTCGTTGTTGAAACATCCGCGACTACATTTTTTGTTGGAAATTTATCTTTCTAGTTGAAAATTCATTTATTTAGATAGAAATTGGTATATTTTGGTAGAAAATGAATATTCTTTAATGAAAATTCATCTTTTTTGTTAAATTTTTTTTTCTGCATTAAGAAATTTTGTTAAAAGGCCATCCTTCTGGGCTGAAAAGTCGTCTTCCTGGGTGAAATTAAACTATTTTGGTAGAAAATTCGGCTATTTATTAAAAAAATTATCTTTTTTACTTTAAAATTCAACTATTATGTTGAAAATTCATGTATTTTGTTAAGAATCCATATTTTTAAGTGGAAAATTAATCTTCTTTGTTGAAAATTCATCTTATTGTTAACATTTTTTTATGAACCATTTTTGTTAAAAGGCTATCCTTTTTGGTTGAAAATCCGTCTTTTTGGCTGAAAATTTATCTTTCTTGATGAAACTTCATATTAACAGGTTAAAAATTCAACTGTTTTATAGAAAATTTATTTTTTCTGGCTTAAAAATTCAATATTTTGAATGATACAATTTTATCTTTATTAACTGAAAAATCTTTGTTGGTTGAAAATTAAACTTTTTCTTAAAAATTAACGTTGTTGTTGAATATTCCTATTTGATTTTTTTTTAAATTCGGTTGTTTTGTTGAAAATTCATTTTATTGGCTTATAAATTCAATATTTTGAATCAAATATTTCTTCATCATTAACTGAAAAATTGTTGTAAGCTGAAAATCCAACTAATTGTTGAAATTAAACGTTTTGTTGAAAACCCGTCTCTTTTATCAGCATTTAACTGGTTTTTATCAAAAATTGACATATTTCCAGGTTGAAATTTTAGCAATTATATTTCTCGTTGAGATTTCATCTTTTTTGGTTGCAGATTCATCATTTTAGTTGAAAATTCATTTTTTTAATGAAAATTCATCTCTTTGGTTGAAACTTGAAAATTGTTCCTAATTTTTTTTCTGATTAAACATTTCTATTAAAAAGCTTTCCTTTTTGTTTCAAAATTCGGCTATTTGTTGGAACTTATATTTTTTGAAAATTCCCATTTGTGGTTTGACAATTCAGTTGTTTTGTACAAAATTCGTTTTATTGTCTTAGAAATTCAACATTTTCAATAAATTCTTTTTTTTTATTGAATAAAAAATCTTTGTAGGCTGAAAATTTTACTAACTGTAGAAAATTAAATTTTTTATTGAAACCCCTTTTTTTGGTTGAATTTAACTGGTTCTCATCAAAAATTGAAATGTTTCTTGGTTGAAATTTGAGCTATTGTATTTTTCTTTGAGAATTCATTCTTTTTTAGTTGAATATATTCATAATTTGAGTTGCAAATTAATTTCTTTGATTGAAAATTCATCTTTTTGGGTAAAAATCCATCTTTTTGGTTAAAAATTGAACCACATGGTCAAAAATTCATCTATATGTGGCCGTGAACATATGGTACGAATTTCATATCAATAGGCACACTTTTCGAATTCTATTTTCCATAACACACATTCTGGATTACCCGGAATAAAGTCAGATTAAATTCATACTCAAACTCAAAAAAGGTTTGAAAGAAGATAGCAATTAGGATAGAATGTAGATTAAGTCGCACAAATTATGATTTGCGTATAGCTTAAAAGATTTACCTAAAATCATAAATATATTATATTATTATATTCACCAATAGAATTGAGAATAGCCACCAGAGATAAGACAAGCGTATAAACAATCCTCATCTTTTCAAATTCGAGAAAAAACTGATTAATCTAATTATGAAGATCTTGATTAAAAATGTAACTGCTCAATATTTTAGTGCTTTATTCCAGTATATAATACATATACCGTATAATCGTTATCGCGTAGATCGTAGACGCCAAGCTTGTTCTTCTGAGATATTTACTTTTCATTAGAGCCAGATTCAAGAAAAAAATGGTAAATATGTAATAAATTCGTTAAAACTGTTATCACAATTTATATAATATTTTACGTTTTAGCGAAATTCGCCGTTTACACGGAAAATTTATGTAAGGTGAGAATCGTCCATATATTATTTGTCATACATTATAGAATGCGGCACGTCCAGGAATGATTTTTACTCGATAAGATATATAGATTTCCATTATTGAGGCATGAAAAAAAAGTAATTTATGTTTTTTATTCTTTTTTAAGAAAACAAACCGCAGATCGGTGATTCTCGGCATAGCGCAGATTTCAATCCAATAGGAACGTGTAAAATGTCAGCCGCTTGGGAACGTTCCACTGGAACAAGGGGGGAACCATCCGTTATTGTTATTTTAAACAACAATTATCACGTGAAATAAAAGATAGGTAAAAATAGATGTCATTTTTGAGTTTTGGGTATCTCATATACTACACTATTATAGATATTCATAATATTATGAATTGACATCGAGTTTGACCTATCATTTGCGGTTTACGCGATATTTATTGATAATAATAACAATAACGGTAATTTCAGTTCGGAACGTTCCCAAGCGGCGGACTCTTTATAGGTTCCGGGAACGTTCTGTGCAATTAGGGATGTTCCTGACAATTAAGGTAAAAATGGTTGAAGGATGAACTACTTTGTTAAAAATTCAGTTTTCTGGTTGAAGATTCTTGATTTTAGTTGAGAATGATTTGGTTGAAAATGAAAGTATTTTCTTATAATTTTCCTTTTTCTTTTCTTTGTAAATATCGATTTTCTTAACTGAAAATTTTACTGTTGTATTTTTGGTTTAACTTGACCTTTTTTAGTTGAAAGTAAAATTCATGTAGTTTTAGTTCAAAATAAAATTCATGCAGTTTTAGTTGAAAACTTAACTATTTTGTTGAAAATTTAATTATTTGTTTGAAAATTTAATTATTTGTTTGAAAATTTACGTATTTTGTGAAAAATTTATCTTTTTCTGTATAGACAATTAATTTTCCTCCTCAAAACTAAAACTATCTGGTTGAACATTATTGTATTCTGTTGAAAAATCGTGTTTTTTTTTAATTAATCTTTTTGCTTGAAAGTTCAAATTTTTTTATTCAAAATTGTTTTTTTTTCTTGAAAAGTATTTTTTTTAATGTGTTGATCTTATTGTCGACCAGGGTAATTAATTAATTAATTTCTTATGTTAAATTTTTGTCGATTGCTGGTCAAATAAATCTCTGGAGAAACGAAAAAAGGTCTGCCACGGCAGATTAAATTTAGTACATTTAGCTTTTTCAGTAAGAAATTTAACTATTTATTTGAAAATTCATATGTATTTTGTTAAAACAGTTTCTTTTTTAGTAGAGAATTCGATCTCGAGTGTTTCCACTTTGTTTTTATTTATAATTATACAAAATTTGATTTGTCTGATTTGTATTTGTATTTTAAAAATTTTTTATAATATTTTGTAATTTTTTGTAAATTTCTATTTTTAAATTGATCAAAATGAAGAATTTGATTTGTCTATTATTAAAAAAAATCACTAATGCTTCCTTTGTGTCTATGAGGAAGGAAATACATTTGCTAACGGGAAGCAAAGTGCTCGTGAAATGAGCACCACATAATCATCAATACAAACAAAGTGGAAACACTCGAGATCGAATTCACAGCTAGTTTATCTTTAAAATAAGTTTTATTTAAAAGTTTTTGAATTAATAAATTTGAATTTTGCGATCACCACCACAGGACCAGCAGTTGGACTCGGGGGTCATTTTGAAGTCGAAAACTAACGAACTTCTCTTTTTCTATCTACACACGTCAAAAAAAGAAGCCCATTCGATATTCGACTTTCGAAACGGTCCCGGAATCGAACATTGAACGGATCTCTCTTTTTATCTCCACACGTTAGAAAAAGAAGTTTCTTCAATTTCGATTTTCAACATGGCCTCGAAGTACCGCGCTGATGTCACATAATGGAACAGCCGGCGCCACCTAGCATAAGTATTTTCACTTCAACCATCGGCTAACTTTACTTCGTTGAGTGCTGAGGGGAAAATACTGGATCAAATGCATGGGACAAAACTTTATTTTTGTAATATCTTCGTATTGAATAATAATTATCACCATTTTATTATTTCATTGAATGGTTCTTAAAAAATAAAAACTATTTTCCAAATAGACTTATATAGAAAAAAGTAGTTTTCGCGAAGATATTAACAAAATAGGACAAAAATGGATCAAATCCCATGCATTTGATCCATTGTTTTCCTCTCAGCAGTTAACGAATTGAAGTTAGCTGACTATGAAGTGAAAATGCCTAATACTGCCGTGATTTGGAAAAACACCGTTAACTGCATTTCGGATAAGTCCCTTGAGTCGCCTACCGTTATACGTTCAGGAACTTATCCGACTTGCAGTTAATGGTGTTCTTTCAAATCATGGCAGTATAGGTATTTCAGGTTGAGTAGGGGAAATCCAAGATGTCTGCACCAACATGCCATGCGTCACTGTCGGCCCCTACGCGAACTAACCAATATGGCCGTGGATGACATATGAGATACGCGTAAAACGTCACGAAAACCAGCAAAAACATAGCGTTTAACTCTAATAATCGTCCAACTGAATAAATAAGTGCTGTGATAAGTAGTTCTGATGAGCGAAATACTTCCGAGCTGATAATTATTTGCTCCAATCATGGAATTTGCACGTGAATATCGAAAAACAACAAGTTTCGGAAGTTGTTGCGTCAGTGGCTGTGACTCAAAAGAAAGAAAAAATCTCAATTTAAGTTTTCATAAAGTGCCAAAGCTTGGAAGTGTTAAAATAAAAAGAAGAAACTTATTTGGAAAAATTGAAATTGTAGATAAACACAGTGAGTGGTTGAGAAACTTAAATGTGAAAAATACTAACGTCAAGAGATTACTTGTCTGCTCCTTGCATTTTGATGAAAATGATTACTGGTTTCCAGGTTGGTATACTAAATGGTGCAATTGCAGAATAGGGGCGTCACCTCTGTTTTGGCTGGAAAATTTTTTTTTTTTGGCAACAAATTATTAGAATCTTTAATCAGACAATAAATGAAGCGATTTGATAAGGATAAAGTTTTAAATTATTGTTACTTTTGTCACTACGATGTCTCAAATATGGGTCTGTCACGGTATGTGACGAAAGGACGCCCTTGGCTATCGATGGCAATCGAGATATGTATGTCACAAAAATAAAAAATAGATATGCAATGGTCACAAAAATAATGTTGAATAAACCCCTACCCATTTCCAACGTCTTGTGGGGGCGGGAAGGCACCCCTTAAACTGGTCACAAAAATAATGTTGGTCAAATCCCTACCCCTTTCCAACGTCCCGTCTCCTCTTGTCTCAAGGGACCCATATTTGAGACATCGTAGTAACAAAAGTAACATTAATTTTAAACGTTTTCCTGATCAAATTGCTTCATTTATCGTTCAATTACATATTCCAATAGTTTGTTGCTGGAAAAAAAATTTCTCCAGCCAAAACAGAGGTGACGCCCCTATTCTACAATCTAACCTACTAAATATTAATTGAATGACCCTGGCGGACCCGCCGAATGGAACGGATACGCTACAGCGTATCCTTATAGTATCCACATTAGGATGGTCCAAAAATTCGATTTTTGGTGCCCCCAGGCTTTTGAAATTAACATGGGGTTTTAAATGGGAAAAGCTCGATTTTCAAAAAAATGGGAAAAAGAAGTACTTGTTTTACATTTTTTGTCAACTAAAGTATAAATATAAAGGAGTATTTAAGGAATAATTTTCTCCCAATAGCTTTTAATTTTTACACACCTGAACCCCTTTAATTGTGCCCGGAAAATGCCTCGAAAAATGCAAAATAGCAGTTTTCTATCAAATTCATGCTAAAGACGGTATTTTAAAAAAAAATTTCAACATGAATTATTTTTAATCGATAAGTGACGAGTTTCAAAGTATATTTTAAATAATTTAAAATTTTCTAAATAATCAGTATTTGTTTAAACAATTTTTTCCCCTGTAAATCGTGAAAAGTTATTATCTTTCGGAATAAATCGTACAAAGTTGATGAATATCAAGAATAGTAGTTCTTTCTTAACTTATTTGGTAATTATTTAAACAATTTTCATTTGTCTAAACAATTTTTTCTCCCTACAATCGTAAAAAGTTATTATTTTCTGAAAATAATGACACAATTAAAGAATTTTTTAAAGCAATACATTTTTGAAGGATGTTTGGTAATTATTTAAACAATTTTGATTTGTTTACACAATTTTTTCCCCTTGTAAAGCGTGAAAAATTATTACTTTCTGGAATTAATGACACAATTAAAGGAATTTAAGAGTAATATTTTTTTCTACAGAATATTTGGCAATTTTTAAAATAATTTTTATTTGTTTAAACAATTTTTGTTTGTTCAAATAATTTTTTCTCTGCAAATCGAGAAATTTATTCTTTTCAGAAATTAATGACACAATTAACCAATTTTAAGAATAATATTTTTTTGCTTTAGATATTTTGAAATTATGTAAAAAATTGATAATCATTAATAATCATTAATATAAACCATTTTTTCAGTCTGTTATGAGTAGTTATTTTTTCAGATCATATTCGTTAAAATGAATAATTTTTCAAATCTCTTAAATTCCTTTAATTTTGTCATTCATTCCAAAAAGTAATAATTTTTCACGCTTTACAGAGGGAAAAAATTGTTTAACAAATCAAAATTGTTCAAATAATTACTAAACATCCTTCAAAAATGTATTGCTTCAAAACATTCTTTAATTGTGTCAATATTTTCAAAAAATAATAAATTTGTACGATTTTAGGGAGAAAAAATTGTTTAAACAAATGAAAATTGTTTAAATAATTACCAAATAAGTTGAAAAATAACTACTGCTCTTGACATTCATCAACTTTGTACGATTTATTCCGAAAGATAATAACTTTTCACGATTTACAGGGGGAAAAAAATTGTTTAAACAAATACTAATTGTTTAAACAATTCGAAATTATTTGAAATATACTTTAAAACTCGTCACTTATCGATTAAAAATAATTCATGTTGAAATTTTTTTTTTAAATACCGTCTTTAGCATGAATTTGATAGAAAACTGCTATTTTGCATTTTTTGAGGCATTTTCCGGGCACAATTAAAGGGGTTCAGGTGTGTCAAAATTAAAAGTTTTTGTGTGGAAATTATTCCTCAAATACTTTTCAAGAAGTGACAATACTTTAATTGACAAAAAGTGTATAACAAGTACTTCTTTTTTCCATTTTTTCGAAACTGAGATTTTCCCATTTAAAACCCCATGTAATTTCAAAAGCCCGGGGCACGGGTTAACGTTGAAAAAAAAATTACGGAATTTCTTTTTCCGGAAAACGAACAAAATGGGGGGGGGGGGGGG
>CAKNXH010081220.1:0-24819 GCA_932178445.1 Andricus quercusramuli | reverse complement strand
TCGTAAGTCGAATTTTTACAGGTATAAATTTGGACCACCCTCTAATCCACATCGTATCCTCTCCGTATCATTCAAGAAAAACGAATTAAAAAAGAAAGATGAACATTTCACTTGTTGAAATTCGGATTCTACGTGAAATTTTGCTTTAAAAAGTCACGGAGTAATCGCAATAGTTTTTCTTGCAACATTAAAAACTTTTAAAAAATATAATACTTATCGATAACGTGGGCTGAAGGCGACTTCAAGCGCATCTATAATTGCGTAAGTAGTATATTGCGCGCGGAGTTTAAAAATAAAATTCAAAATTGCAAATGTGGCAAATAAATGTGAATGAATAGGTATAATATATAATGAAATTAATGTAAAAAAAGGTGGCGATGTTTCAAATTAGCAGGTATATTGTAAGAAGTTTATCGGCGTCTTAGAATTTTAATTTTTTTACATTGAGAGTTAACATTGTTATATGCGGTGTAGCGTTGTTGTCTGAGGTTTCCACTGTTTGGCGCTAACATCCAGTCAAAATATGATTAAAGTTACCGACGGATAACGCCTATTGGGGATTTAAACATTCCATGCGACACTGTCGGCCCCTACGCGAACTAACCAATATGGCCGTCGATGGCGTATGAAATACTTGTAAAACATCACGAAAAACAGTAAAAACATAGCGTTTAACTATAACAATCGTCCAACTGAATAAATAAGTGCTGTAGTAATAAGTCGTTCTGATGAGCAAAATATTTCCGACCTGCGAATTATTTGCTGTAATAATGGAATTTGCACGTGAATATCGAAAATCAACAAATTTCGGAGGTTGTTGCGTCAGTGGCTGTGACTCAAAAGCGAATAAAAACCTCAATTTAAGTTTCCATAAAGTGCCACAGCTTGGAAGTATTAAAATAAAAAGAAGAAACTTATTTGGACAAATTGAAATTGTAGATAAACACAGTGAGTGGTTGAGACATTTGAATGTGAAAGATTCTAACGTCAAAAATTTACTTGTCTGCTCCTTGCATTTCAATGAAAATGATTACTGGTTTCCAGGTTTGTATACTAAATATTAATTGAATCAATAATATTTAATATTATTATTTAACGAATATGTAACTGTTATGATGTAACCGATTACAGTACAATAATACGGCGACTAACCGGTAAGAAGGCTTGCATTAAAAAGTATTAGAAATTCTGAATCCCTAAGAATGCCTTTTCTGTCCTCCGTTTTTTAATCCTCATTAGGCGGCGAAAATAATAAGATTCTAATCCCTTTCAAAGCCAATCGGAGCTGCCAAAAGTAACCTCAAATAAACTAAAAAGACAATTGTCGTTTGAAGCATTAGAACGCGCTCCAAAAGCAAGAAATTTGCAAAATCTAGTAGGGTTATTCACAAAAATACACCTCTTTATCGTAGAATATTGGCTTTGTGCAAATATTATCAATTACAAAAATATAAAATGATGATAAAAAATTTTAAAAATTATTTTTCACCATAGCCATCTGTGTGGAAATTAATCCTGACATCGTAAAATGACCGATGCTATGTTTCAAAAACCTTTTGACCTAATTATTATTCGAAAAAAATATTAAAATTCTTCTATTTCTCGGTTGCTTCGCGGTATCCAAAATTATTCAGAAAAATATCATTGCCGCTGGGTACAGCAAAGGATTTCAATTTAAGAGATAACTTCTACTGTTGTGGAGATTCAAAACGGGTTGACAGAAAGGGGATCCAGAAGTATTCAATATTTGTTACGTTACCACTGGGTACATGAAATTTTCCAATACTTTTTAATGCAAGCCTTCTTACCGGGTATATGTTTACAAGTGTGACTATGGCTTCAGCCTTGCACGTACAATTCATATATTCTACACGCACAGTTTTATTGCAATTCTTATCGATACTATTAATTATTAACTTTCCTGTTATTTCGTGTGGTTCTGAAGTTAAAGCACTGGTTTGAAGGCACAATTAATATATTTCAACTTTTTCATGATTTTTTTGTGGTAGACCCGCACATTACAATCATGCCTGAATCGAGAATATTTTGGCCTTCGATCATATTTCGGGATGCAGGTGTAGCTCTTGTGTAACTACACAAACTATCTAAGTCCAAGAATACCATTTTCTAATATTAAACACACTTTTCAATCAAATTATTTCTTTGCCGACGGATAACGCCTATTAGCTGATACTGAACGAAGATGCGTTTGAAGTTGCCTACAGCCCACGTTATCAATAAGTATTATATATTTTTTAAGTTTTCAATGTTGCAAGAAAAACTATTGCGATTACTCCGTTACCTTTTAAAGCAAAATTTCACGTAGAATCCGAATTTCAACAAATGAAATGTTCATCTTTCTTTTTTAATGAGTTTTTCTTGTATGATGCGGAGAGGATATGATATGATGTGGATACTATGAGAATACGCTGTGGCGTATACGTTCCGTTCGGTCGGTCCGCCAGGGGAATAATATTTAATATTATTATTTAACAAAAATGTCACTGTTATGATCTAATTTTTTTTACTGTTTCACAGAGCTAGACGCAAAGAAACGATCTCTCAAGCGAGACGCTATTCCTAGGCCTTGTACTGCACAAATAGAAAAAATAAATAAAAATATGCAAAAACAAAAAAGATTGGTATGTGTGAGAGATTCGCCTAATTTATTAATTTAATTTATTAAAAACATAATAATGTTTTACTAATTATAAGTATTTCATTTTTTATAGAATGTGAAATGCTCCAAAAATCAGAGTAGAACGAATGGCAGTATTAAAGGCAAAGAAAAGAAAAGGCAAAGAACGGCAAATGAAGAACAGAAATCTATTGACAGCAGTATTGTTTCAGCAGTTGACATTAATGTATGTGAAGTTGGATCTGTTCCAAAAAGCATCGTTCCAACCGAGGGTCCACCAGATGATTTTAATGACTATGAAAATCATGACAGCGAATGTGAAGAAGTTGATAAGTGCGCATTAGATGAAATTCCTATAGATGTAGTTTTTGAAACTAAATTTGAAGACATGGGAAGTACTGAAACTTCGGTAAAAGAAGAAAATAGTACTGAACAAATGTCGAAAGATAAAAGTGTTCAAGTCACGATCGGTGACTTCGAACCGACACTTTGTTCATTCATCAAAAGTGAGAACGATCTGGAGACCATGTGTAATATAAAAAGTTTTAAAATTTTAGATAGGCTGACACAATTAATCGATAAAATTTATCCAGAAAAAACATCTACTTTATTAAGTACTCGTGAAAGTATTATCCTAACTACTGCGAAGTTAAAGTTGGATATATCTTTTAGTGCACTTGCAGTTTTTTTTAAAAAAGTTTCTGAGTTCACTATTCGGAATGTCTTTCACGAAACAGTGAAAAAATTGTCCACAATTTTACAGTCAGTTGTAAGACGGGTTCCAAAAGAAGAAATAGAGGGAAATATGCCAAAATGCTTTGAAAAATTTAGCTCAAAAACAAGTGTGCTCGACTGCACAGAAATAAAAATTCAAGAACCTAAGTGTTTAAAATGTCGGGTGGAATTTTATTCTCACTATAAGGGAGACTTAAAAGTAAAATTCATGACGGAAGTAACACCAGCAGGTGTAATTGTTTGTATAAGTGAATCTTTTGGATTGGAAGCTGTTGAGAGTCGAGACATTGCATGTGCTCCAGTAGATATTGAAAGAATGAACCAGCGAATAAGACAGTTTGAAATTTTAAATCATAAATTTCCTTTCCATCTTATCAACTATATCGACGACATATTTCTCGTCTGCTGTGGACTGGCGAATCTAGGCACTCCTATTATCGCAGACAATTTTTGAGTTGTGTATGAAAAAACTTTCGTATTATAAATTAAGTTACTGTGTATATTTTGTAATATCGAATCTTGTGTTTCTGAAAATGAATTTGAAATAAACAATTCTTATTATACTGCAAAATTTGTATTTTCAATTTTCTTTTATCCTTCCAAACTCACAAGACTCTTGAAAATAAACATATTTGGAGTAACATTTTTTCAAAATACCTTGTCTTAAGAGTAGCGTTCAAATCACTCAAAAAATACTATTTTCTAAACTTGAACACACTTTTTAATCACATTATTGCTGCTACTCCATATATGTTATCCATGGATATCCATATGGCTTCGGAGGCCATATTTATATGACACCGCAGTACCCTTTTTGGCGCGGTGGATTTTTTCATTCCCAATATCCCAATAATACTAACTGCATGAGACAAAACTTCATTTTTTTTAATAAAACTTTTTTTTGAAATAATTCTTTATCAAAATGCATTGAAATATTATTTTTTATTTTCAAAAGTCATTGAATTATATAATAAAATGGTTGACAAAACATCGATTTTACTGTATAATTAAATACGTTTTAAACAATGAAAAATAATATCCGAATAGACATTTTTGTGAAAAATTATTTTTTCCCAAGTTATTAAAAAAATAAAGTTCCCTTCCATGGGGTCCGAGTTTTGCGAAAATTTAAATTTAATAAATCAAAAATAACTTTTTTATGCAATTTATTATTCAAATGTTTATAGATCATTTCTAAAATAAAGTAAAAAAGCAAGTCATTCAGTTTGAAGAGAAAAAAATTAATATTTTAATTACTGTTCACTTTTTCTTGCGTAGTTGTGAATTTTACAAAGATAACACTATTGTCTGCTGGAAAAATTCAAAGTACGTGTTTTGATAACATTCTCTATTTTTTTACCAAACAGTTGAATTTTCAACACATGAAGATACATTTGTAACCAAAAATGAAATAGTTCATTTTTCAACGAAAATTATGAGTTAAATTTTCAATCAAAAAAATAAATTTTCTACCAAAAATAGAATAGTGAAATTTTCAGATAAAAAATTGAATTTCCAACAATATATGTAGTTCAATTCGCAAAAAAAAGGGAATTTTCAACTAAAAAAGAAAATATTGTCAACCAAAAATGAAATGATTAAATTTTCTGTTAAAAAAATTACTTTTCAACAAAGTAGTGTACCTTTTAACCAGAAATGATGAATTTTCAACATAAAATTGAATATTTGATATTCCACCCGAAAAATAAGATTCTAAAGATTTTAATATGAAATAAAAAACAGATTTAAACAAAAAAGACAATTTTTAAATTGAATACTTATGTTTTAAGTTCAAAAATTAATAATTAAAAAAATTTCACTGAAATAGTTAAATTTTCATCGGAAAGAATGAATTCGCAACCGAAAAAAATGAAATAGTTCAGTTTTCAGTCCTAAAAATAATTTCGAGCCAAAAAAAAGGAGTTTTGAACAAAATACTTGAATTTTCAACCAAAAATAAGGAATTTTTAACCAAAAAGATGAATTTTCAATCAAGAAGATTAATTTTCTACCAAAAAGTCGAATTTTCAACTCAAAAATTAATTTTTAACAAACTAGTTACATTTTCAACCAAAGAAATTAATTCTTAACCAAAATGAATGAATTTACGAACAAGGAGAATAATTGTCTAAAAAAAATACTATTTTCATACACATTAGTTGAATTTTCAACTAAAAAGATCAATTTTCAAGAAAAGAAAAACGAATTTTTTAAAAATTAGTTAAATTTTTAACCGAAAAATGATTTTTCAACCAAAAAGATTAATTGGTAAGCATAAAGATTAATTATAAATCAAATACATAAATTCTCATTCAAATAGTTCATTTTTAAAATAAAAGAGGCGAATTTTTAACCAAAAATGGGTAAAATTTTCAGGTAATCAATTTTTAATAACAAAAAACTGATTTTGACCAATATAGTTTATTTTAATCCAAAGAAACGAATCTACAACAAACAAAATCAAATTTTTACAACAAAACAGTTATATTTTTTACTAGAAAAATTATATTACAAACAAAAAAAATAATGTTCTACTACAAAGGACGAATTTTCAACAAAATAGTTGATTTTTCAACTAATAAGCAAATGAATTTACAAACAAAAAGAATAATATTCTACCAAAAAGGAGAATTTTCAACAAAATACATGAATTTTCACATATAGTTGAATGGTGCACTTAAAAAAATTAATTTTCAACATAAAAAAATAATTTTCAACCAAATCGGTAAATTTTCAAGCAAGAAGTATAATGTTCTATCAAAAATGACAAATTTTCAAAGAAAGAGATTAATTTTCAACTAAAAAAGATAAAATTAGAAAAAAATTGAATATTTTAGTAACCAGTTAAAAAAAATTAATTTTTGTCGAAAAAAAAAATAATTTTCAACAAAATACATGCATTATCTACTATGTACAGTTGAATTTTCAACTAAAAAGATAAATTTTCAAAAAAAATGGAATAGCTTAATTTTCAGTAAAAAAAATAATTTTGAATAAAAAAAAGGAGTTTCAATGAAATAGTTTAATTTTCAACGAAAGGAATGAATTTTCAACTAAAAAACGTAAATTAAAGACAAATGGAATAATTAAATATTCAGTAAAAAAAAATTAGTTTTGAACTGAAAAAAAGAAGAATTTTTCACAAAATAGGTAAATTTTCCAATATTTTTAAATAAGGAGAATAATATTCTACCAAAAGAGGACGAATTTTCAACGAAATACATGAAGTATCAACCGTATAGTGGCATTTTGAACTAAGAAAGATACATTTTTTCAACATAAATGGAATAGATTAATTTTCAGTTGAAAAAAAAAGATTTTGGACAAAAAAAGGAGTTTCAACATACATAATAATCATAAAATACAAAAAAAATAAAATGAACGATTTAAAGTTTACGTTGGTGAAAAAAGGTATTCCTTTCTTTGAATTTAAATCAATAATTTATTTGTAAAGAGTACAATCGAATTGATATTTCACCTTGCACTCTGAAGAACTATTTGGTGATCTGAAAATCAATTATTATTATTTCCACAATGATGATTTATTATAAAAAATTGCTTTACACGTGTAATAGTTTCAAAAAAGCGCGCTATTCATAGCCAATGAGACTACCGAAACAACGCATGCGCAGTGCAGTTGGGGAGTGGCACTGAGAGTACTGTGACCAATAGGAGCGCAGCTCGCGTATAGCGGTTGGAATTTATGACGTAGGCATCTACGTGACTTTTAGCAGGGCTGCGTTTTACATATATACAAATTTATGTCCTTTCGTAAATTGAATCAGGATTATTCTTTCTTTTTCGAATTAAGAAGCAGAGAGAATATGTTGGGGAATTCATATAATTATTGCAAAATATATTAAAGCTTCTTTTTCACGGTACTAAAATTATTAAATATAGAAATTATTAAAGTAAATTAAAATTCCTCGTTTTGAATCTTTTCCATGCTAGTAATGGTATGAAAGATTTCTTTTCTATCGAATGGGGGAGCTTACCACTCACCAGAGTGCGCGATCTGTTCGGGTCCAAATTATGCGAAAATTCAAATTTAATAAATAAAAAATAGCTTTTTTAGACAAAATATTAATAAAAGTTCAAACATTCATTTGCAAAATAGAGTCAAAATTGTCAAGCATCTAGTTTGAAAGAAAAAATTTTAAAATTGTCTCCTTTCTTCTGATCGAATAGGGTCATCCACTAATTTTTTTTTCATTTTTGCATATTAAAGTGTATGTTCTAAAATAACTAATAATTCCAGCATAGTGTAAAAAAACTTTTTTTCGAATTTATATTTGAAAAAGAAAAATTTTAACACGTTTAACATTCCTATTTCTTCCGCGCTCATTCCGCCACCTTGATGTGACGTAACTAGCCAGCCGCCAAATTTGGTTGATAATTCATTTCTTTGCTTAAAAATTTAACTACCTTGTTAAAAATATTTTTTCTTGTTAAAAATTATTATTTCAGTTGAAAATGCATCAGTCTAGGTTGAAAATTTCAGAATTTGGTTCAAACCTCCTATTTCTGGTTACGGCTTGGAAAAGAAAATTTTTTTAAATCGTTTTCTTTCTTTTGGTTGAATTCAACTGTTTGGATGCAATTTCATGTATTTTATGGAAAATTTGTCTCTTTTGGTTAAAAAATAATCTTGATGCTTAGCAATGAATCTTTTTGGTTGAAAAATAATTTTTCGGTTAAAAATGTAACTGATGAATATAATTCGTTTCTCTTTTCTTGAAAATTGATCTTTTTGTAAACTTATTTATTTTGTTTAAAAATCCATATCTTCGGTTTAAAGTTTAACTACTTTCTTAAAACCATTTTTTGTTGAAAATTAATTTTTTAACTGAAAATTCAACTATTGCTTGTTTTGGTACACATTTTTTTTAGTTGAAAATTCATTTCTTTCTATAGAAATTTAACTATTTTATTGAAAAAATTTTTGTTGTTAAAAATTAATGTTTGAAGTTAAAAAGTAGGTATTCCATTTAAAGTTCGTCTTTTTTGTTTAAATTCAACTCTTTTTTATTCAATATTAAAATATTTAAAATCTTTTTTGGCTGGAATATCAAGTATTAATTTTTTTTTTGAAAATTCATCTTTTTTGGTTCCAAGTTATACAACTTTGTTAAAAAGTAATTTTTTTGGTTGAAGATTCATTACTTCTGTTGGAAATTCATCTCTAAAATTTAACTATTTATATTTTTGGTTAATAATGTTTCTTCTTTTAGTTGAAAATTAACTTTTTTGTTGCGAATTGAACTATATTGTAGGAAATTCAATTTTTCTATCTGAAAATTTCACCATTTTATTTTTGGTTCAAAATTTCACAAATTTGTTGAAAATTCTTTTTATTTCAGTAGAAAATTTGCCTTTTTTAGTTATAACTTTAAACATTTAGTTGGAAATTTATGTATTTTGTTAGAAATTTGTCTTTCTAGTAGAAACTTAATCCTTCTTGTTTGAAAACATACCTTTCCTTGAAAATTGAACTATTTCATGTTTTCGCCCAATTTTTGTTTAGTTGCAAATTCATTTCTCTCTATGAAAATTTAACTATTTTATTGAACATTTGTTTTGTTAAAAATTAAGGCCATGTGATTAGTGTGTCACGTGACCAGATTCCTACCTTACCGGTACTTTTTTTATTTGTCAACTTATTTTCACACTAATAGCCACATCGAGTTGAAAATTTGGGATAATAAATAAGAAGCACTAAGAAAGGCGGTTCTGGTCCTACATTGTAATAATCATGAAAAAATCAACAAAAAAAATTTACAAAAAAAAACTTTTTTCACGATTATTACAATTTAGGACCAGAGCTGCCTTTCTCAGTGCTTCTTATTTATTATTCCAAATTTTCAACTCGATGTGACTATTCGTGTGAAAATAAGTTAACAATTAAAAAAAGTGTCGGTAAGGTAGGAATCTGGTCACGTGACCCACTCCTCACAAGGCCTTAATGTTTGGACTTAAAAATTAATGATTTCATTCGAATTCCGTCCTTTTCTTTTAAATTGAACTGTTTTTTATTTATTATTAAAATATTTAAAATATTTTTTGTTTGGAATATCAAATATTTTTTAATGTATTTTGTTTAAAAATTGTCTCTTTAGTAGAAAGTGTATCCTTGCTGTTTGAAAGCTTATCTTTTTGGTTGAAAATGGAACTATTTCATTTTTGTTCCAAAATTAATAATTAATCTCTATTAGTTGAAGTTCTACTATTTAGTGAAAAAAATAGAGAATGTCATCAAAACACGTAGGGGAAACCTCCCTACAGTGGATAATGCAACCTACAATGGATAATCATTAATTAAGAGCACAAATAAAAGAAAAATAATTAATATTAATTTTTATTTAGTAACACGTTTATTGTCTTAACTATTCAATTATTTAAATAAATTATTTTATATAGACTAGTATTTTTAATCAATGAGTATCCACTGTAGGTTGCACTATCCACTGTAGGGAGGTTTCCCCTACTTTGAATTTTTTTCAGTAGACAATAACGTTATATGTATTTGTAAAACAAGAAAAAGTGACCAGAGATTGAAATATTGATGTTTTTCTCTTTCAACTGAATGACTTACTCTTTCACTTAATTTCACAAATGAGCTATAAACTTTTATTAATAATTTGTACTGAAAAAGCTATTTTTCATTTATTAAATTTAAATTTTCCCAGAACTCCCCGATTGGCTATAAAATAAAAATGATTTTATCGACGGCGATACGCATGTCGTCACAGTTTGGTCCCTCTGCATGCAGACATCTTGGATTTCTCCCCACCCAACTTGAAACATCTGATTGGTCGAGCCCTCAACCGTCTCCACGAATCAGCCCAGGTGTTTTCGTCCGTTACATATTTTTAAAGAAAGCCGGTAACAAACGCTTTATTGAATACAAGTGAATAAGTGAACACGGAAAAGGATGAACTGTCGAAGTGTCGAAAAAAAATTGTTTCTAGTTATTGTGGACTTTTTAAAAGACCAGTTTTGTGATATAATTATATCCAGTGAAAGTTGAACATTAGTGTGTTACCAAAATGACGGATTTTCGGGCGAAATATAAGCAGAAAGGTCTGAGTTTTGGAGATCTAGAGAGGAGTCGCATCACGAGAGCTAATGAACGTGATGATCGAAGAAAAGAAATTCGGGCTGAAAACTTTTCTAAACTCAGGCCATTGATTCCAAATGCCAATCCAGAAACTCCAGGTAAGACTTTGATTCATTTTTTTATTCATGCAATCAATTTTTTTGGTTGATAGCTGGAAAAAAGTGACGTATTGTCTGAAAATTGACCTGTTAAGACTTGTCTAGTGATATTTGTGTGTATGCGTGTGTGTCATTGATTTTCTTTTGAAATTCACTTTCAGGAACACGATATTTATATTATTTTTCTGATAACGGCGATAGCAGGATAAACTCTGTAAAGTTGTATTTTTAGGTTAGGATTATGTTTGCAACAAAAGTCAAATTTCAGTAATGTTTTTGTTCATTTTTCTACTGTCACTTTTTAGTTAAATTTGTCTGAAGTAGGAATTCAGCCTTTCCGTTTTAGTAACAATTATTTTTAACTTAATTGCTTAACTTCATATTTTAAAGGATATTATTTTCCTGGATTGATTGAATTAATATAAATAAGAAATTCCTGATTATTTTCCCGCCGAAATCCGCTGGAGCTTTCTATACTTGACTTTTATTATAATCATTTGTTTTTTGTGTAAAAATTGAATTTGAGAAACTGTAGGAATTTTGTACACAATTTTTATCATTTTCCCGAATAAAATTTTTACATCAATACATTTTTTATATCAATAAAAAATTATTAATATATTTATTAAGTTTAATATAAACAATAATAATAAAGATCTTAAACTTTGAATTAAAAAATATTATATTGAAGAATCATTAACATTTTTATTCAAAACTAAAATTATGGGGAAAAAAGATATTATATTAATTTAAATAAATTATATTGATACAATTTTTGGGAATAAAATTATGTAATTTTAATTTTTAAAGGTTTGAAAAATAAGAAAAATTTGGTTTTAAAGCAACCATTTTTGAAGGAAAAATAAACGAAATAAGGTTCAAAATCCCTAATATTATGATTGGTATGATTATAAAATATTTTTATATTTTAAATAGTTAATGATAATTTTGAATTTTATTAAAATTTTAAAATTGCTATTAGTTAGGCATGCTAATTACACTTTCTTCAGAAAAAACGGTTCATTTTTCAACTTTTGGTAGAAAATTAATCTTTTTGGATGAAAATTCATCTTTTCGATTGAAAATTAGTTTTTTTTTACTGAAACTTAATTTTTGAAATAAAAATTTAACTATTCAATTTTTTGTCGAAAATTGATCTTTTCTGATAGAAATTTAATCTTCTTTGTTGAAAGTTCATCTGTTTCGTTGCAAATTTAATTATTTTGTTGAAAATTCAACTATTTTCTTGAAAATTTATCTGTTTTTGATAAAAAAATCTAACTCTTGCAATAAAAATTATTTGTTTTTTTTTGAAGATTCATTATTTCAGGTTAAAATTAATATCTTTGCTTAAAAATATATTTATATTGTTGAAAATTTGTTTTTGTTTTTATTGGCAATTAATTTTTTAAACTGAAAATTTAACTATTTCATGTTTGGTTTAACATTTATTTTCATTACTTTAGAATTCTGGTTGAAAAATTCTGTATTTTGTTTAAACTTTGTCTTTTGTGGTAGAATATTAATCTTCGCGGTGACCAATTCTTGGTTGAAAGTTCCTTTAAAAATTTTCAATTTTGTAGAAAATTCATCTATTTTGTTAAAATTAATCTTTTTTATAGAAAATTAACTGAATTATAAATGAAATATGGTTAAAAATCCATAATATTATGATTGGTATGATTATAAAATATTTGTGTATTTTATAAATACCTAAAGATGATATTGAATTTTATTGCAATTTTAAAATGGGTATTAGTTACGCGTGCTAATTACATTTTTTTTCAGAAAAAACGGTTCATTTTTCATTTGGTAAAGATTTTACAGAAAATTTTATATGATTTGAAAACGTTGCATATGCTTTAAAGAAGTTTCTTTATCATATATTTTTGGTGGAAAATTATTCTTTTTGAATGAACATTTTTTTTTACCGAAAATTAATTTTTTAAATTAAAAGTTAACTATTCAATTTTTGGTCGAAAATTTATATTTTCTGATAGAAATTTAATCTTCTTTGTTGAAAATTAATCTGTTTTGTTGCAAATTGAATTTTTTTTTTTTGAAAATTCATCTATTTTCTTGAAAATGTGTGTGTTTTTGGTAAAAAAATGTAACTCATGGGACAAAAATTATTTTTCTGTTTGTTGAAGATTCATTATTTTAGGTTGAAATTCATTTCTTTGCTGAAAAATTTATTTATATTGTTGAAAATTTGTTTTTGTTTTTATTGGAAATTAATTTTTTAAACTGCAAATTTTACTATCCCATGTTTGGTTTAACATTTATTTTCATTACTTTAAAATTCTGGCTGGAAAATTCTGTATTTTGTTTAAACTTTGTCTTTTGTGATAGAATATTAATCTTAGCGGTGACCAAATCTTGGTTGAAAGTTCCTTTAAAAATTTAAAATTTGGTAGCAAATTCATCTATTTTGTTAAAATTAATCTTTCTTTTATAGAAAATTAATCTTTTTGTTTCATAATTCATTACTTTGATTAAAAATTAGTTTTTTGTTACTAAAAATTAAGTTCTTTTTAAGCGAAAATTTAACTATTCCATTTTTTGTCGAAAATGTATCTTTTCTGATAGAAATTAAATCTTCTTGGTTGAAAATTTGACTATTTTGTTGATAATTCATATATTTTGTTGAAAATTTGTCTTTTTGATATAAAACTTAACTATTGAGTTAAAAATTCACTTATTTGATGGAAAAATTAATTATTTTAGTTCAAAATTAATTTTTTCGCTTAAAAATGAATTTGGGAAGCTCAAGGAATTTTGTACAAAATTTTTTTAGTTTCCTGAATAAAATTTTTACATCAGTACTGAATTATAAATGAAATAAGGTTCAAAATCCCTAATATTGTGATTTGTAAGATAATAAAATATTTTTATATTTCAAATACTTAATCATAAATTTGAATTTTATGGCAATTTTAAAATTGCCATTAATTACGCGTGCTAATTGCATTTTCTTCATAAAAAATGGTTCATTTTTTAAATTTTTGTAAAGATTTTACAAAAAATGTTATATGATTGGAAAAATTTGTATGTATATGATTTACAGATGTTTCTTTATGATATATTTTTGGTGGAAAATTAATCTTTTTGAATAAAAATTCATCTTTTTGATTGAAAATTAGTTTTTTTTACTGAAAATTAATTTTTTAAATTAAAATTTAACTATTCCATTTTTTGTAGAAAATTTATCTTTTCTGATAGAAATTTAATCTTCTTTGTTGAAAATTCATCAATTTTGTTCAAAATTGGTCTGTTTTTGGTTAAAAATGTATTTTTTTGTTGAAGATTCATTATTTTAGTTGACAATTATTTTCATTGCTTAAAAAATATCTATTTTGTTGATACTTTGCTTTTTTTTAGTTGAAAATTAATTTTTAAGCTGAAAATGTAACTATTCCATTTTTGGATTAACATTAAACTTCTTTCCTTGAAAATCCAGCTATTTGGTAGAAAATCTCTTTATTTTATTAACACTTTGTCTTTTTTGGTAGAAGATTAATCTTCTTGGTGAGTAATTCACCTTTTTGGTTTAAAATTCTTTTTTTTATGATAATTGAACTATTAGGTTAAATTATCCATTTAAAATTTTTTAATTTGGTTAAAAATTAATGGTTCAAAATGCAGCTAGTCCATTTTTGCTCGAAAATTGATCTTTTTTAGTTGAAAATGTCCCTTCTCGTCTTTTTTGGGTTGAAAATTCAATTATTTTAGTAGAAAATGCATATTTTTGGTTTACAAATCTAACTTTTTTTTCAAACATTTCTGTTTTTAATTTGAAAATTAGTCTATTTCAGTTAATAATTCAAATAATTTGTTGAAAATTCATATTTTTATCGAAAATGTATCACTTTGGTTGAAAATTTTACTTTTTGGTTAAAAATTCAATTATTTTGTTGGACATTTAATTATTTTGTTGAAAATTGAACTATTTATTAAAAAGCCATCCTTTTTAGTTGAAAATAAAACTGTTTTGTTAAAAAGTCCTATTTTTTTATTTAAAAATTCAAATATTTTTTTTAAATTCGTCTTTTCAGTGTAGAAATGCATCTCTTTTAGTAGAAAGTGCATCTTTTTTGGTAAAATTTAGTTGACAATAGAACTATTTGGTTGAAAATTTAACTTTTTTACTTAAAATATCAACTGTTGGTTGAAAATATATTTGTTATTGGATCATGATTCAACTTTTTTGAGCAAAAATCAACTACTGTTTAGTTGATAATTAACTATTTTTTATTTAAAATTCAAATCTTTTTGGTTACAATAACCCTTTTGTTGAAAATTCAACTTTTTCTGATTGAAAATTAAAATATTGTTTGGTTGAAAGTTCAACTATTTTAGTAGAAAATTCAACTATTTGGTCGACAGTTGAATTATTTGGTTAAAAATTTATATATTAGATTAAAATTAAATTTTATGTTTATAATTTAATTATTTTTATGAAAATTTAACTCCTTTATTAAAAAGTCATCCTTTTCGTTAAATATTCCTCTTTTTTGTTTAAAAATTTAATTATTTTCGTGTTGAAAATTCACCTAAAATCTTTTTGGTTGAAAATTCAACTATTTTTTTGACAGTTCATATTTTTGGTTTAAAAATTCATCTCTTTTGGTACCAATTGCATTTTTTGGTAAAAATGAGAATGTTTGGTTAAAAATTAATTTGTTTTGGTTGAGGATTCGACTATTTAATTGAAAATGTGTCTCTTCTGGTGGAATTTAACAGTTTTTAATTTAAAAATTTGAATCTTTTTTGGTTGAAATATTTATTATTGCACAATTCATTGAGAATTCATCATTTTGATTGAAAATTCATCTCAATGGCTGAAAGTTTAACTACTTTGTTGAAAACTGTTTTGGATTGAAAGTTCATGTTTTATGTTTGAAATCAATAAATTTGACATTTTTTTAATTCTGTTTATAAAGGACTCTATGTTAAAGGTGTTACAAGATCAAAATTCTAGTCTTTGAATATTTATATTCAGGGAAAATAAAAAATTGGTCAGCGAAAAGATACGGAATTTGGAAAATGAAGTATTGATTGATTATATTATTTATCTTTCTTGAATTCATTTTTTCTTAAATGAAAATTTAATTCCCGGGTTAAAAGTTAATCTCTTTTGTTAAAAATGAATTTTTTTTATTAAAGATTTATCATTTGAATAGAAAATTTACCTATTTGGTTGAAAAATGAGATATTTTGTTGAAAATTAGTTTTTTCTTTGGCTGAAAATTAATTTTTTTTACTGAATATTTTATTATTCCAGTTGAAACTTGAACTATTTTGTTGAAAATTTGTTTGCTATTTGGTTGATAATTAATTTTTTGAACTGGAAATTCAACTATTTAATTTTTGGTTGACAATTCATCATTTTTAGTTGAAAATAAATGTATTTTGTTGAAAATTCGTATTTTTTTGTGGCAAATTATTCCTTTTGTTTATTATATATCTCTTTGATTGAAAAAGTTTCGTTAAAAATTTAATTATTTTTTTGAAAATTCATCTATTTTGTTGAAAATTGGTCTTTCTTGGCAAAAAAATGATCTATTGGGTTAAAAATTACTTTTTTTGTTGAATATGCACTATTTTAGGTTTAGTTTAACATTTATCTTCTTTCCTTGAAAATTCAGCTATTTGGTTGAAAAACTCTGTATTTTATTGACAATTTGTGTTTTTTGGTAAAAGATTATTCGTCTTGGTGAGTAATTCACATCATTGCTTGAAAATTCATTTCTTTGGTAGAAAATTAAACTATTAGGTTAACAATTCCTTTAAAATGTTTAAAATTTGTTTGAAAATTCATGTTTTAATTAATTAATCTTTTTGGTTGGAAATTAATTTCTTCGATTAAAAATTAGTTCATTTTTTGTGTTGAAAATACATCTGTTGGGTTAAAGATTATTTTTTTTCGTTAAAGATTGATTATTTTAGCTAAAAATTAATTTTTGTTTGTCGAAAATTCATTTTTTCACTGAAAATTGTAATGTGTATTTGAAAATTCACTTCTCGTCTTTTTGGGTTGAAAATTCAATTATTTTAGTAGAAAATGCATGTTTTTGGGTTACAAATTTAACTTTTTTTCCAAAATTTCTGTTTTCAGTTTGAAAAACTGTTGGTACCAGTTGCATCTTTTTTGGTAAAAATGCAACTGTTTGGTTAAAAATTAAACTTTTTTTATTTATTTATTTGAAGTTTTGGTTGGGCATTTAACTATTTAATGGAAAACTCGTCATTTTTGGTCGAATTTAACTGTTTTTGATTTAAAAATTCGAATATTTTTTGGTTCAAATATTTACTATTACACTATTCGTTGAGAATTCATCATTTTAGTTGAAAATTCATCTTATTGGTTAAAAGTTCGTCTTTTTTGGTAGAAATTAATCTTCTTGGTTGAAAATTCAACTATTTGGTTGAAAATTCAACTATTTGGTTGAAAATTTGTTTTTTATTTGAAAATTCATTACTTTTGTTGAAAAATCGTCTTCTTGGTAAACAATTAATCTTCTTGTTTGAATATTTCTCTTTTCAGTTGATAATTCAAGTATTTTAGTTAAATATTCATCATTTTAGTTGACAATTGCTCTTTTTTATAGAAAGTAAAACTACTTGGTTGAAAGTTAACCTCCTTTGTAAAAATCATTTATTCCAGCTGATTAATTAATGTGATTAATTATGTTTTTAGTATTATTAAATTATTTAATTAATCGATGATGTTAACATATTAAAGAATATTTTCTAATATAATTTGTAGAAGCTTTCCAAGTTCAACATATTAATTGAATCTCTAGAAACTAAAAAAAACATTATTTATAATAAACTCGCGAAACTGTATACACACTCCGAGTCGATTGTTTAAAAAAATGCGAAATATTTGAGTGGATCCGTACCATGAAAAATTTCACCTGGAAAAAAATTGAGATACCTGGAAAAAACATCCTGTATGTATGAAAAGATCTTTCTCTTTTTTGAAGGACTGCAAAATTTACAAAATAAAAACTTGTTCCCAGGTTCTTCGGCTGTTACAAGTTCTCGAGTCGAGAAGCTTCAAAAATGGAAGCAAGAAAAGGATATGAAGAAGAAAACAGAGAAAAAGGTGGAAAAGCCACCCTTTAAAGTTGGAGTTGTACATCATCGAGTATTTTCACCTCCGATAAACGGTCCTCCTGGTCCAAGTTGCTCCCACTCACACTCACATTCAAGTGTTAAATCTAGGATCCAGCAGGCAATAAAAAGTCCAATAAAAAGAATAACAAGAGTTACAGAGAAGCGCCTAGCAGCAAAGGCAGCTGCAAAAGCCAAAGCGGCTCAGAAGAAATCTTTTGCTCCCGCCAACTATAAATTCAGAGCGCCTTTAGGTTTACCAAACATTCCCTTGTTTGGTCGAGTCAAGAAGGGAAGCATAGATACAACAAAACTCTTATGGAACTTCGGTGTCGATAAAAACATACCAGTAAAATCAGAGGAAATAAAGTCAGAGGCTAGAAATTCACCCTATAGTCAACGTAAGAAATCAAACTTGGTTACGCAAGAATCTCCACGAAGGAGTAGGAAATTCAAGACAAATCAGAGGGAAGAGGAGTCTATGAATGCAAGTTCTCAGAAAAAAGCGGAACCTCGCCTTTCTGGATCTTCCAAACGGCGAGTTTCAAATTCTTCCATTGATTCGGTATCGTTTCCAGTTTCCTCTGATGATCCAGAAGTTTTCGACTCGCCTATCGCTGAGACGGTTAACCAAATGTCTCCACCTAAAAGTAACAAGAAATCGCCATCGAAATTGGAAATCATTTCCCCAGCGAAAACGGATTCACAATCAAGTTCGGATGAAAATAATGACCCAGTCTTGGAAATGAATTCATCACAACTGGAGAAGGACTCAACGGTTGAAGTTGATTCACTTCAAACGGTTGAAGTTGATTCACTTCAAACGGTTGATGAAGCCCCAGCAATATTTTCTGATTCGGTGTCGGAAAAGATGAACTCTTCGTTGTCAGAGCATGCAGCTTTCTTTTCTCCATACGTGGTTACCAGGCGAGGGAAGAAGGAAGCCAGGAAGGAGACGAAGCTTCGCCAAGGTTTCAATCACTCTATCGAGGAAATCCCTACCAAAGAGACAATCATGCAGACCCTAAACATCTCCATCGATGAAGAAATACGTACCTCTCAGTACTTCAAGTGTCTGATTGAGAGTGAGACAAACAGACTCCAGGAACAGTGCGATCACTGGACGAATATTGTCTCCTTCGAGAATCCTCCCGAGGAAGCTCAGTACATCGTTCAGCAGGCAGTTGGACAAACGAAATTGCTCCTGGCTAAAAAGTTTAAGCGATTCGAGTCACTCGTTCTCGATTGTGAGAAAGGGGATGGACAGATGTTGGTCACCTGCAAGGATCTCCAGGGCTTCTGGGACATTGTGAACATGGAGATCAAGAACTGCGAAGATCGGTTGGCGAAATTGGAGGAGTTGAAGGCTCGCGGATGGATAGAGGAAGATGAAGTGAAGAAACCACGGCCGAAAAAATTGGCGAAGAAAAAATCTCCTAAGAAGAAATCTCCCGCGAAGAAATCTCCCAAAAAGTCGCCTAAAAAGGCCCCCGCGAAGAGTTCGCTGAGAGCAATGATTCTTGCTGCGAGGCAGAAGAAAAAGGAGATGGAAGTGAATTTGGAAGCCGAACCGGCGGATGAAGCAGTCGTGGAAATTTGGAAGAATGTCGTGAAGGAGAGTCCGACGAAAGTGCCGAGTGCAAAACGAAAATCTTCTTCGACTACTCCTCAAGGTTCGACTCCCAAGGAGATAAGCACGAATTTTCCTCTTGCTGTCATGGCGATAAGTCAAAAATGCAAGACACCAGAAGACAAAGCTCCTGAGTTTAAAGCTTCTTTGGAAGCTCAGGCTGAATCGGATATGGAACCGGAAGACAAGGATGTTGAGATCGTGAACTTCCAAGTTCAGTTGGATGATTCTATATCTTACATCAATTCAAGGCAAACACCAGGAAAAAGCATTTTGAAGCGAATCAAGGTAGAATGTCCTTCGGATGGCTCTGATGATTCGCGACTGATGAGATCAACGCAGAAGGTTATTTTCAACGACAAGGTGCAGTTGAAGGAGGTTGAATCTCACAAGGAGGTTGAACCTGACGAGGAGGAAATGACAAAGGCGAGTCTGGCTGCAGCTTTGGCTCGAATCGACAGCGCAGAATTCGATGCAGAGTGCGTTTCTGAAATGGAAATTCGAGCCGAGAGGAAGCTCAACTTCGAGGATGAGAGTTTCAACGAGACCTTGAATGCTTCAAGGGAAAATTCGATCTTTGATGATGATGAGGAGCCAGTTTATCAGGCCTTCGTGGTTCCAGAATTCAGAATTATTCCCCCGACACCGAAATCTCCGCGCCTCAACAAGAGGAAAAGCAAAAAAGAATTGGAGGGTTCCATTTTGGAGGAGTCGATTAAGGAGGAGCCGTCCGAAGAGGAGCCAACTTTGCAGGATGAAGAGAAGTTTACCCGATCTTTGAGAAACAGGACGATAGTTGGGAACTTAACTCCAAGATCTGCGAACAAGTTGAAGAGTAATCCCAATTCTGCTAATCGTGGAAAGTCGCCGAGAAATAAAAAGGATAATAGCCTTCTCGAAGATGACCAACCTGAGGAAAAAGACAAATCTTTAGATTCAAGTGAGTCGCGGATTCAGTCCTCGAGGTCTTCTAGAAAGACTCCGAAATCACCGAGGGTTACTGGAAAATCGCCGAGGCAAAAGTCCAAGAGAAAAACACCAAGTCCAGCCAGAGAAAATGAAGAAAAAACGAATGAGGTAATATAATTTTTGTATTAACTTGAGTAACTTTTTATAAGACATTATTACATTCAGGGCTGCTACACAGTTACTTAGGACCACTTTAAGCACTTGAATCCGTCTCATTTTAGTTTTTATTAAAAATACAATTTAATTAATCTCTTTTTCCCTTTTCTTAAAGAATTTTTTTTCTCGTTTTCAAGAAATTTCCGCATTTTCTCGTTTTTTCGGTTAAATGCGAACTGAATTAATAGAACCCAAAAAGAAAATCCAGCTATTTCTGGTTGAAATTTCACTTCTTTTTGGTTGAAAAGTCTTCTATTATATTTTTGGTTCAGAATTGATTTTTTTGGGGTACAAATTTTGTTATTTGGTTGGAAATTTAATTTTGGTGCTGAAATTGCAACTATTTAATTGAAAAGTCATATTTTTTTATTCAAAAATTCAACTACTTGGTTGAAAGTTGAACCACTTTGTTAAAAAATTTATTTTCTTGGTTGAAGATTCATCTCCTTGGTTGAAATATCAACTATTTTGTTGAAAATTTGTTTAATTTTTGGTTGAAAATTTATCTTCTTTAGTTTAAAACTCAACTATTTGGATTAGAATTCATATTTTTTAGTTGAAAATTCAACTACTTGGTTGAAAATTGAAATTTTTTGTTATAAATTCAGCTGTCTTCTAAAAAATTCTTCTTTTTGACTTGAAAATTTAACTGTTTGTTTGCTAATTTGAATTTCTTCATTGAAAATCAAGTTTTTTATTGAAAATTTAATTTTCCTGTACTCAAAGTTAATTTGTTCTAAAACTTTCGAATTTACAGCATGAAAACTCAAGTTTTTTGTTAAAAATTCATATCTTTTGGTAGAAAATTCATTTTTTTTTTTTTGTTGAAAATATAACTATTTGGTTAAAAAATCAACTGTCTTGGTTGAAAATTACCTTCTTTTGTTGAAAATTCATCTTTTCAGAATTAAGTTAAAGGTTTTTGAAAAATTTTCTAAATACAACTGTTTGGTTGAAAATTAGATATATTTTTTACGATGAAAATTCAGCTTTTTGGTCGATAATTAACATTTCTTCGTTGAAAATGAACTTTTTCGTTGAAAATTTATCTTTTTGAGATTAAAAGTCAAATTATTTTCAAAGATTCAACTTTTGGACTTGAAAATGACCTTTTTTATCGAGAATTTATATTTTCAGAATTAAAAGTCAAAGGTTTTCGAAAAATCCGACTTTAAAGTTTTAAACATTTAAAATTAAACAAATTTTTAATTTAAAATAAATTAAAAAAATTAAAATTTTTTTAAAAATTGAAATTTAGTTTGAAAACGAACCACTTATGATGAAAATTTATCTCTTTGATAGAAAATTAATCTTTTTTCATTGAAAAATTCTTTTCAGCTGAAAATTTAGCTTTTTTGGTCGAAAATTAATCTCTATTCTGCTAAAAATGTCATCTTTTTGGATAAAAATGCAACAGTTTTTGGTTGCAGTTTAATCTTTTTTGTTGAAAGTTTCAACTATTTGATTGAAAATTCAACTATTTGGTTTGTAATGAATTTTTGTTTTTGTTAAAAATTCGATCATTTTGCTTGAAAGTATAACTATTTGTTTCTAAATACAACTGGTTGGTTAAAAATTATATATTTTTTTTACGATAAAAATTCATCTTTTTGGTCGATAATTAACATTTCTCGGTTGAAAATTAACTTTTTCGTTGAAAATTTATCTTTTTTAGGATTAAAAGTCAAATTATTTTCAAATATTCAACTTTTGAGCTTGAAAATTACTTTTTTTCGTCGAGAATTTATATTTTCAGAATTAAAAGTCGAAGGTTCTCGAAAAATCCGAATTAAAAATGTTTTAAATTTGAAATTAAAAAAAATTTTAATAGAAAAAAATTAGAAAAATAAAAAAAAAATTTACTTTGAAATTTAGTTTGAAAACGAACCACTTTTGATGGAAATTTATCTCTTTTGATCGAAAATTAATCTTTTTTGGTTGAAACATTCAACTTTTTAGTTAAAAATTTATCGTTTTTGGTCGAAAATTAATGTACTTGTTGGAAATTAATCTCTTTTCTGCTAAAAATGTCATCTTTTTGGATAAAAATGCAACAGTTTTTGATTGCAGTTCAATGTCTTTTGTTGGAAGTTTCAAAAATTTGATTGAAAATTCAACTATTTGGTTTGTAATTCAATTTTTTGTTGAAAATTCGTCTATTTTGTTTGAAAGTACAACTGTTTGTTTCTAAATTCAACTGTTTCGTTGAGAATTATTTTTTTACTATGAAAATTCAGCTTTTTGGTCGATAATTAATATTTCTTGGTTGAAAATTAACTTTTTCGTTGAAAATTTATCTTTTTGGGATTAAAAGTCAATTTTTTTTTTCAAAGATTCAACTTTTGAGCTTGAAAATGACCTTTTTTGGTTGAAAAATTCCACTTTTAGTTGAAAATTTAGCTTTTTTTTTGTCGAAAATTAATTTACTTGTTAGAAATTAATTTCTTTTCTGATAAAAATTCCATTTTTTAAAAAATAAAAATGCAACTGTTTGGTTTGCAATGTATCATCTGTTTTGTTTGAGGATTCAACTATTTTATTAAAAATGAGTTTTTTTGTCAAAGATTCACCGTTTTAGTTTAAAATTCATCTTTTTGATTGAAAATAGAACTATTTTGTTGAAAATTCATTTTTTCTTTCGATGAAAATTAATTTTTGAACTGAAAATTTAACTATTCCATTTTTTATTGAAAATTTATCTTTTTTATTAGAAATTTCAAGTAGTTGGTTGAAAAATTATATTTTTCTATAAAAAATTAAGCTTCTTGGACCGAATGTCAACTATTTGGTGGAGAATTCATGTATTTTTTTGAAAATTTGTCTTTTTTGGTTGAAAACATATATCTTCCTTGTGTTGGAATTCATATTTCTGATTGAAAATTCATCTTTTGTGGTAGAAATTTAATCTATTTTGGTTAAACATTCAACTGTTCCGTAATGAATAATTCGGTTTTGGATGAGGATTCAACTATTTTGTTGAAAATTCATTTTTTCTTTGAATTCTACTGTTTCTTGTTAAAAATGATCTTTTTTGGTTCACAATTTAACTAGTTGGTTGAAAGTTAAACTACTATGTTAAAAACTAATTTTTGTTGTTTGAAAAGTCATCTCTTTGTTAAAAAATTTAACTATTTGGTTGAATATTCATTTCTTTATTTGAAAATTGATGTTTTTAACTGAAAATATATATTTTTTTTTAGTTGAAAATTTAACTACTTGGTTGATAACTCATCGAAATATAATCGAAAATAAGTAGTGACTTTTTAGCTTAAATTAGTCACTTTTTCCACTTTTTTCAAGTACGTTAGTCTGTGGCAGTCCTATTTATTTAAAAATCGATTATTTTTACAGGAGCCAGCAGAAAAATCTGAAGAGGAACGAAAACCACGTGTAAGTACACCGAGATCGACCAGGAGATCGAGGGGAAGGTCCTTGCAGCAAAAGGAGGAAAATGGAAGTTCTGAAAAGCAAGACGCTTCTGGAAACCAAAGCGAAAATGTAAGTCCGGTTGCAAGATTTGTGAAAAGCGCAGCACGTAAGACGTCTTTATTGTACAATATGATGAAGTCTCCAAGGTCTGCTTCGAAGAAAACGAGAGAAATCAGCCAAGAAATCGGCAAGGTTTTAGAGGTAAAATCTTCCTTAATTTTTAATTTGAACTTAGTAATCAGTTACTTTCAGGTCTTACAGACCGGTCCCTATATCCCCTTTTGTACCCTATATTCAGTTAAGGTCCCTAAAGTACCCTGTTTTCAAGATTTGGTCCCTAAGGTTATAAATTTTTGTTATTTGGTTGAAAATTTAACAATTTTCTTAAAAAGACATCATTTTTCTTGCAAATCTTCTGTTTGAAATTCATATTTTGTTGCTGATAAGTAAAACGAAATCCTTTTTGGATGAAAAATATTTTTTCTGATAATTTGTATTTTTAATTTAAAAGTTCATCTTTTTTAGTAGAAATATTGCATCTTTCTTATACAAAAATGCAACTTTTTTGTTGAATGTTCAAGTATTTCCCATAAAATTTACTTCTTGTTTAAGATTTGTATTTTTTTGTAGAAAATTCTATTGAAATCCTTTTGGATGAAAATTCAACTCTTTTTTTTTGAACATTTGTCTTTTTGATTTAAAAATTCACCTGTTTTAGTAGAATTTTCATTGTTCTCGGACAATGCAACTGTTTGGTTGAAAATATAACAATCTTGTTAAAAATTAATTCTTTTTGGTTAAAAATTCAACTATTTTTTTGAAGTTTTTTTTTTAAATTCATCTATTTTAAAAGAAATATTTCATCTTTCTTGAATAAAAAAGCAACTGTTCGGTTAAAAATTCATTTCTTTTTTGAAAATTTGTTTTT
>CAKNXH010081219.1:0-14520 GCA_932178445.1 Andricus quercusramuli | reverse complement strand
ACAATTTGTACATATTTTAATATTAATTTTATTCAAATTAATTAATTAATTAATTTTACAATCAAATTCTATTGGTTAAAAATTCATATTTTGGCTCAAAAATTTAATTACTGGGTTGAAAATGGGACTATTTGTGAGAAAAAAAACTTTTTTTTGGTTGAAGATTAATCTCTGTTTGAAAATTTAACTATTTTGTTAAAAATTGCTTTCATTATTGATTGAAAATTAATTTTGTTACGTGAAAATTAAGCCATTATGTTCTTTGGTTAAAAAATCATCTTCCATAGTTAAAAATCGAACTATTTGGTTGAAAATTCATGTATTTTATTTAATTGATCTTTTTTTGGTAGAAAATGAATCTTATTGCTTAAAAAAATCAATTTTCTGGCTGAATGTTGAACTCTTTTGTTAAAAATTCGTCTTTTTTGGTAAAAAAATAATCTTCTTGGTTGAAAATTCGTCTTCTTTGATGAAATTCAACTGGTTTTCCTTAAAATTAAAATCTTTTTTTGGTTGAAATATCACCAACTATCACATGTTTCGTTGAGAATTCATCTATTTCGGTTGAAAAATTAGCTGTTTTGTATTTAATTTGTCTTTTTGGTTAACAATTTAACTAATTGGTAAACAATTAATTTTTTGGGCAAAAACTTCAATTACTTGGTTGAAAGTCAGACTATTTGCGAAAAAATGTTTTTCGTCGAAGATTAATCTCTGGTTGAAAATTTAACTATTTTGTAAAAAATTTGTTCAATTTTTGATTGAAAATTAATTTTGTTACCTGAAAATTGCACCCTTCCATTTCTCTGTTAAAAAATTAATCTTCTTTAGTTAAAAAATTAACTATTTAGTAAAAAATTTATGTATTTTTTTTAATTAATCTTTTTTGGTAGAAAATAAATCTTATTGGTTAAAAAATCATCTTCTGGCTGCAGGTTGAACTCTTTTATTGAAAATTCGTCTTTTTTTGTAGAAAAGCAATTTTCTTGGTTGAAATATAACCAATTATTACATGCTTCGTTAAGAATTCATCTTTTTCGGTTGAAAAATCGACTACATATTTGGTTAAAACTATTTATGTGAAAATTAACTTTCGTGTTAAAAAATCATATTTTCGGGTTTAAGATTCAACTGTTTTGTATCATCTTTTTGGCTTCAAAATTCAATTTTGTTGTTGTTGAAAATTCGTTTTTTTTTTAAAGTTGAACTACTTTGTTAAAAGTTATTATAATTTTTACAGTTTATCAGTTTCGTTGTAAATTAAGTTTTTTGTTGAAAATTTCAACTATTTTTGCAGAAAAATAATCTGTTTAATTAAAAATTAAACTATTTATTTAAAAAAATAACTTTTTGGTAGAACATTAACTTTTTTATTGAAGTCATATTTTTGGGTTTAAAATCCAACTGTTTTGTTCAAAATTAATAAACTTTCTTAAAAATGCATTTAGTTTGTAGAAAATTCTTATTTTTTAGTTGAACAATAATCTTTTTTTGTGGAAAATTCATCTTTCTGTTTGAAAATTTAACCATTTGGTTAAAACTGTGTTTTTGTTGGTTGAAAATTAAACTACTTGGTTGAAACTTCATCTAATTTCTTAAAAATTCATTTTGTTAAGATTAACCTCTTTAGTCAAAAAATAAAATATTCTGTTGAAAATTCGTTTTTGTTGTTAAAAATGCATTTTTTATCTGAAAATTTGATTAGTCCATTTATGACTAAAAAATAATTTTTCTTATTGAAGAATTCAATTATATTTGATTAAAAATTCATGTATTTTGTTGAAAACCCGTATTTTGGTAGAAAATTTAACTATTTGGTTAAAAGAGCAATTCTTTTTGGTTAAATTTTAATGTTTTTTGTTTGGAAATTCGTCTATTTAGTTGAAAATGCATTTTTGTAACTTAAAAATGTATTTTTTTCGGTTGAAAATTAAAATACTCGATTGAAAATCTAACTACTTTGTTAAAAATTACTTTTTTTTTAAAGAATTTGTTGAAAATTGTTTTTTTTTTTGTTCAAAAAGATTTTGTTTTACCTGAAAATTGAACTATTCCATTTTTTAATCTTTTTTTAGAAGAGAATTGAACTACGTTTGATTGAAAATTCATGTATTTTTTAAAGAATTTATCTTTTTTGGTTAAAAATTAACTATTTGGTTGGAAAAGCAACTGTGTTTGGTTGAATATTAATCTTTTTTGTTCGAAAATTCAATTTATAAAAGAATCATCTTTTCGGCTTTGTACGTTCAAAATTCAACTATTTTGTTAAATTCATCTTTTTTTGCCGAAAATTCGACCCTTTTATTAAAAACTCGCCTTTTTGGTTTGAAAATTTATTATCTTTCGAGGTAGAAAAGTTATCTTTCTTGGATTATAATTAACTTTTTCGTTAAAAATTCAACTGTCTTCGAAAAAATTCGTCTTTGACTTGAAAATTTACCTTATTTCTTAAAAGTTCAACTATTTTGTAAAAAAATTCGTCTCCTGGTTTAAAGTTGAACTATTCGGTTGTTAATGCAATTTTTTGGTTAAAAATTAATTTTTATTTATTGTAAATTCCTCTTTCTGGATTGAAAATTCACCTGTTAAAAGCTGGATTCTTACAGTTTTTGAATCTTGAAATTCTTGTTTGATTTCAGTATAATCGAATAATTTTATGGAGGTGATTTTTAAATGTATTTAATATCTACCAGAAATTAGTTTTTTTTTCAATTCTGTAGAATACATTATGATCATTAATATATGCATATAATTGGAAATTAGTTAAAATTACGATTACAATTTTAAATCATAAAATTTAAAAGTTTCAGTTTGTGAATCGTTTAGCTTTTCTTCTACAGTCCAATATTGTTCAATTTTAAGCAGTTACGCTTTTAAAATTTTTAATACAAAATTGTTCATTTTTGAAGACACAACTTTAATATTGATAACTTAGAAATTATACTAAAAAAACACATAAATTTTTTATCAAATAATGGAACTTTGTAAAAAAAAAACTAATTTTCAATCCATTACATACATTTTAAACTAAATATTCTGAACAATGGATGTAATCTTTGTCCAATTAAAAAAAAAAAATAATAATTTTCAACAAAATAGTTCAATTTTCAGTTGAAAAATTAATTAAAAAATAAAAAACCAAACAGTTGCATTTTTAACCAAAGAAAATTGAGTTTCCACTAAAAAAGACAATTCTTCAGCAAAACAGTTAAATTTTCTAGCAAATTGTTTAATTTTTGAGCCGAAAATACGAATTTTCTACGAAACAGTTGAATTTTAACCCAAATAGTTGAATTTTCTACCAGAAAAACGAAATTTTAACAAAATGCATAAATCTTTAACCAAATAATTCAATTTTCTAACAAAAACACCAATTTTCAATAAATTACATAAATTTTCAACTAAATATTTACAAAAATGGATGTGACGTAAGTTCAAATTTTATTTGATTTAATTTAAATTAAGTAGAATTAATTTATAATAAAAAAATTTCTACAAACAGTTTAATTTTGTACCAAATAGTTGAATTTTTTACAAATTGTTGAATTTTCAAGCCAAAAAGACGAACTTCCTACAAAACAACTGAATTTTCAAGCCTAGAATATGAATTTTCAACAAAAAAGTTCATTTTAAATAAATCACTTGAATTTTAAGCACAATAGTTCAATTTCGGGTTAAAAAATTAATTTTTCATCTAAAAAGAAACGAATTTTCAGCTAAAATTATGAATCTTCAACCACGAAACTGAACTTTTAAGAAAGTAGTTCAACTTTTAACCCACGAGTTAAATTTTCAATTTGAAGAGATGAATTTTCAATCAAAAATGTAATAAATGATATTTCAACAAAAAAGATTTTAATTAAAAATAAAAAAAGCAGTTGGATATAACCAACAAAGACGAATTTATAATAAATTAATTCTCAACTAAACAGTTGCATTTTTAACCAAAGAAAATTGATTTTCCACAACAAAAAAAACTATTTTTCAGCAAAATAGTTAAATTTTCTACCAAATGGTTAACTTTGTACCAAATAGTTGCATTTCGTACCAAATTGTTGAATTTTCAAGCCAAAAAGACAAATTTCCGATAAAACAGCTGAATTTTTAACCCTAGAATATGAATTTTCAACAAAAATGTTCATTTTCAACCAATCACTTGAATTTTAAACAAAATAGTTCAATGTCGCGTAAAAAAATTAATTTTCAATCTAAAAAAAAAACGAATTTTCAACTAAAATTATGAATTTTCAAAAACAAAAAATAATACTAGTTGCATTAATAGGTTTCTTATTTTAAATATAAATACCAGAGACGATTGTTGATCCATCGCTCGAAATATCAAAATTTATTCTCTGATTAGTATTCGCTGTTCGATCTTCCAGAGACCACAAAACGACTCCTGGATTCCGGAGGTCCCAACAAAAAAATTCATTATTGCGTCTCACTGCTGAATATAGTTTTGTACCGCAGGGACTAAATTCGACTTGAGTTACTCCACTTCCGGTCTTGAAAGAGCAGATAGGTCCGTCTTGGTATAAGCCTGAAATTTAATTTATCATCAAATCAACAATTTTCAATCAATAATTTTCTTCAAAATGCAATATTTTCCGAACGAGCGTAGGTTTGACCCGGAAATTGTTGCTCTTTAATTGGATCGAAAAAACTTGTTTAATTTAAAAAAATGGCTGATTTTTTTATAGTAAATTTTCTCAAAAACCCCTCTTTAACATTTTTGTTTTATTTTTCGAAATTGATGGTAATATTTATTACCTATCTCCTAAGTTTCGTTCTTGGTAAACTATTGCTTCATATTGAAAACAATTATTTATAAAAAATTGAAGTTCCGTATTTTTCTTGGAATGAACGAAAGGTACCAAAAAAATTCAGATAAAAGTTTAAACATATTGAAAATTCTACAAAAAATACCTCTTTCTGTTTTTTGATACCTTGCGTCGTTTACGAGAAAAAATAAAAAAAAAAATGTTTCCAGCCTCAAAAATGGTTAAGCCCCCATAAAACTTAGAAAATAACAAATATGGAAAAAATAAAAGGGGAGGGGCGGGGGGGGGGTGGATCAAGAAAATCTTTATTTTTTTCATTGAATTTTGAAATCATGAACAGATGATTTTCAGGAAAACTCTATCTTTTTTTGAATAATTTAAACATTTTTCTGAGAATATAAAAAAAGCATCCTATCAGTTTTATGGGGGCTAAATCATTTTTTAAGCCGAGAATTTTTTTATTATTTCTTATAAATGATGCAAGATATTACAAAGGTTTCAAAAACAAGTAAAAATTTTGATTTTTCAAAAATAATTTTTTTCAATGTAAAAAAAAATAATAATTTAAAAAAATAGGATTTTTGAGAAGAACTTTCAAGAATTTTTTAAAAACAGCCGCGATTTTGTCATTTTTTCAAATTTCTTAATTGTTTGGAATCAATTATACGCCGAATAAAAAAATAAAATCAAAAATAGATACGCTCGTCTGGAAAATAGTGCATTAAAAAAAAGGTCTGTGATTTTTTGAAAATTCGCAGGTAATGTAATGAAACTGTACACAAAAATAGCGATTCAAATTCAGAAATTTCATTAAAATCGATAAAAATCCTTCGAAGTCTCTTGAAATCTGTTAAAATCCATAGAAATACCTTAAAATCTTTTAATCCATCTTGAATTTCTTTAGAATCTTTAAAATAGTTAGAAATCATTTAAAAACCCCTTGAAAATAAAATAAAATTATTCCTTAAAATTCTCCAGAAATCCGTTTAATTTGTAAAATCTTTGAAATGCTTAAAGAACTTTATAATTATTAAATTTTAATTTAAAAATTAATATTTAATATAAGTTTCTAAATTATTAAATTCGGGATGCTAAATAATTTTATTAAAACTTTTATTAAAATTTACATTCATATATGAATAATAAATATTTTTAAATCATAGGTGTCCTACAAAATCCCTTGAAATCTTTGGAAATCCTACACAATATTTTGACGTCCCTAGAAATTTTCTAAATCTTTTGAAATTATTTGAAGTCTGAAAATAGCTTTAAATCCCATTAAAAAATTCAATTTTTCCCTGAAGTTTTCTAGAAATTAGTTAAAATCACCTGAAATCTTTATAAATCGTAAAAATCCATTAAAATAAGTAGAAATCATTTGAGATCTGATGAATATAAATTAAATTTAACATTTCTCTAAAAAAAAAGGATTAAATCCCATGAAATCCTTGGGGATTTAATGAAATCCTTTAAATTTTCTGAAATTCCTTAAAATAACTTAAAATCCTTTGAAATTTCGCTCTTAACAATTTATTTTTCTTAAAATCTTTGGAAATCCCAAAAAACTCTTTGAAATCCCTTGATTTTTGTAAAAATCTTGAAATTCTTTGAAATCTTTTAAAATAACTAAAAATCCTTTGAAATCTCGAAAAATCGTTTGAAAAGTCTTAAAATCCGTCAAAGTCCTAGATAAATTATTTTTTTTTTAATTCTTTGAAATCCTCTAAAATCCATTGAAACGTTTTGAAATTTTACAAAATTCCTTGAAATCCATGGGGATATTTCAAAATATTTTGAAATCCCATGAAATACTTTTAAAAGCTTGAAAATCCGCAAAAGTTTCTCGAAAACCGTCAAAATCCTTTGAAATCCCTTAAAATCTGATATTTTTGGAAATCTGAAATCATTTGAACACCCGTGAAGTTTTTAAAAAAATTTGTGTATCCTGTGAAATTCCTTAAAATCTACGAAATCCCTTGAAATAATGAAATTATTAAATAAATGAAATAAATCAATCGTTTCTAGTGTCTATTTTTTGCATCAATTGTTTCAATATTTTAATATTATTTATTTCGATACTGATTTTCTTCTATTAATATTTTTTTATAATAATATTATAAATAATATAATAAATAATATTTTTGCAGAGAAAAAATCTGATTAAACATTAAACTATTTATTTGAAAAAATAACTTTTTGTCGAACATTAACTTTTTTTGTAGAAAAATCATATTTTTGGATTTAAAATCCATCTGTGTTGTAGATAAATCGACTTTTTGGCTTCAAAATTCATCAATGATCTTAAAAATGCATTTATTTTGTTGAAAATTCGTATTTTTTGGTTGAACATCAATCTTCTTGGTGGAAAATTTAAATGGTGAAAAATGTATTTTTGTTGGTTGAAAATTAACTACTTAGTAGAAACTTTATCTACTTTGTTAAAAAGTAATTTTTTAAAGATTCGCCTCTTTGTTGAAAAATTAAAATATTTTGTTGAAAATTCGTTTTTTGTTGTTGAAAATGTATTTTTTTTTATCTGAAAACTTAACTAGTCCATTCATGGCTGAAAAATCATCTTTTTATTCAATAATTCAACTATATTTGATTAAAAATTCATCTTTGTAGCTTGAAAATGTATTTTTTTTGTTGAAAATTAAAATACTCGATTGAAAGTTTAACTACTTTGTTAAAAATTTATTTTTCTGAAGAATTGTTGAAAATTGTTTTTTTTTTCATTCAGAAATAATTTTTTTTACCTGAAAATTGAACTATTCCATGTTTCAATCTTTTTCTAGAAGAGAATTCAACTACATTTGATTGAAAATTGATGTATTTTTAAAAGAATTTATCTTTTTTTGTTAAAAATTAACTTTTTTGTTGAAAATTCAACTATTTGTTTGAAAAAGCAACTGTGTTTGGTTGATTATTATTATTATTATTGGTTAATTAATTAAAATCCAACTGTCTTCTAAAAAAAATCATCTTTTTGGCTTTTCAGGCTGAAAATTCAACTATTTTGTTAAATTCATCTTTTTTTGCCGAAAATTCGACCGTTTTGTTAAAAATTCGTCCTTTTGGACTGAAAATTTATCTTTTAAGGTAGAAAAGTTACCTTTCTTGGCTATTTGTATTTAGTGGAGCTGTCTGGATAAAGATTTTTTTTTTATAATTCGCTTTTTTTATTGAAAATTCACCTCTTGATGGAAAATTGATCTTTTTTGGGTAATTAATTTTATTTAAAATAATTTATGTGAATTTTAATCTTTGCGTTTGAATATTCAACTGTTATGTTAAAAATTCGTCCTTTTGGATTGAAAATTTCTCTTTTATTATCGAAAAGTTATCATTGTTATCAAAGTTATTATTGAAATCTGTTAAGATCCATAAAAATACCTTCAAATCTTCTAGAATTTCTTTGGAATCTTTGAAATAGTTAGAAATCATTAAAAAAAACCCTTGAAAATAAAATAAAATAAACTTATTCCTTAAAACTCCCCAGAAATCCATTTAATTTGTAAAATCACCTAAAATCTTTGAAATACTTAAAGAACTTTATAATCATTAAATTTTAATTAAAAAATTAGTACTTAGTATACATTTTTTAATTATTAAATTTGGGACGTTAAATAATTTTATAAAAACTTTTATTAAAATTTTCATTCATATATGAATAATAAATATTTAAAAAAAAATAGATGTCCTATAAAATTCCTTGAAATCTTTGAAAATCCTACAAAATTTGTTGACGACCCTAGAAATTTTTTTAATCTTTTGAAATTATTATTAATTATTATTCTCTAGAAATTAAATAAAATCCCTTGAAATCTTTGGAAATCGTGAAAATCCATTAAAATAAGTAGAAATCATTTGAGATCTGATGAATATAAATTAAATTTCTAATTTCTCTTAAAAAAGGATTAAATCCCATGAAATCCTTGGGGATTTAATGAAATCCTTTAAATATTCTGAAATTCCTTAAAATAACTTTAAATTTTTTGAAATTTCGTTCTTTACCATTTATTTTCCTACAAATCTTTGGAAATCCTACAAAATTCTTTGAAATCGTTCAAAAGAGCTAAAAATCATTTGAAATCCCGAAAAATCTTTTGAAAAGTCTTAAAATCCGTCAAAGTCCTAGATAAATTATTATTGTTTTAATTCTTTGAAATCCCTTAAATTCTGATATTTTTAGAAATCTGAAATCATTTGAACACCCGTGAAGTTTTAAAAAAAATTTTTGTATCCTGTAAAATTCCTTGATATCTGTGAAATCCCTTGAAATAATAAAATTATTAAATAAATAATTAAATAAATCAATCGTTTCCAGTGTCTATTTTTTTCATCAATTCTTTCAATATTTTAATATTATTTATTTCTATACTGATTTTCTTCTAGTAATCATTTTTTATCATGATATTATATATTATAATATTATATATAATATAATAAATAAATAATATTTTTTCAAAAGGATTGTATAAATTTAAATCTGATACCTATGTGTTTAGAATAAGTGCCGAAAGCCACGAGTCCAGGCATTATTGGATTTTCTCGAATACAAGATACCAATCCAGTAACGTTAGGAAAGTCATTTTTCAGGAATATATTTTCCGTTTGACGTCCGGGTCGATCAGTCTCAAATTTTCTTAAGGCACCTTTAAATCCACACCAAATTTCTGTTCCTGAGTTGATAAATCTCACGCTGATTGCAGGCTCCACTTCATCGACTCTAAATAATATTAAAATAGAAATTAACATTTTTTCTTGATTCTCAACAAATCTATTCAGATTATTACATTTTCCAAATAGAAAAAGTAATAATCGAAACAATTACAAATTTATAAAAATTGATAAATTCAGGGTTCAGTCTTTTCCCCTGCGTTTCCCCTTTTTTCAAATTCCAATTTTTTCTTTAAATATACGAAATTTGAAAATACAATTGTTCATTTTACATCAAAAAATTATTCGATTCAAAACTAGAATATGCTGTCGCTATGTTTATTTAAAATGTTATTCTTTAATCTATAAAGTGTCAAAAATTGTAATTATTTATAGCATTTTTCCATTTAAGTGCTAACTGCATTAATAGAACCCAATAAGAAAATCCAACTATTTTTGGTTGAAATTTCATTTTATTTATTTGAAAAGTATACTTATTATATTTTTGGTTCAGAATTTATCTTTTTTATTTAACAAACTTTATATTTGGGTCAAAATTGTATTATTTTGTTGAAAATTCAGCAATTTTATTGAAAAGTCATACTTCTTAGTAGAAAATTTAACTGTTTTGTTGAAAATTCGTACATTTTGGCTTGATAATTTATTAATTTGATTTAAATTGTGTTTCATTTTTAACTAACAAATTTTTGTATTGATAATTCATCCATTTCGTTTGAAAATGTATCATTTTCTGTAGAAATTTAATCTTTTTTGGTTAAAAATGCAACTGTCTAGTTGAAAAGTAAATTGTTTCGGTTGAAAATTAACTTTTTTCTTGAAAATTCAACTTTTTTGTAGAAAGTTCATATTTTTGCCTTAAAATTTGGTAGAAATTCTAACTATTTGGTTGAAAATTGTGTTGAAAATTCGTCCTTTTGGGTAGAAAATCCATTTTTTTGGTTAAAAATGCAACTCTTTAGATGAAAATTAATCTATTTTAGTTGAGGATTCAAAAATGTGGTTGAAAATTCGTCTTTGTTGGTTTAATCTAACTATTTTTTATTCTAAATTAATTCTTTTTATTAAAATATCAACTGTTACATTTTTCGTTAAAAATTCATCGTTTGGATTGAAAATTCAGCTCCTTGGTTGAGATTTGAACTATTTTCTTAAAAGTTCGTATTTTTGGTTGAAGTTTCATAAATTTAGTTGGAAATTAATTTTTTTAGATTAAAAATTAATTTTTTAACGCGAAATTGAACTATTTTGTTAGAATTCTAGTGATTGGTTGAAAATGAACTTTTTTGTTGATAATTCATATTCTAGGGTTGAAAATTCAGCTGTTTTGTAGGAAATTCGTCTTTTTGGCTTAAAAATTCAACATTTTGGTACGAAATGCAACTATTTGGTACAAAATTAAACATTTTGGTAGAAAATTTAACTATTTTTCAGAAAAATGGTATTTTTTGGTGGATAATAAATTTTATTTTGTTAAAAATGCAACTTTTTAGTTGAAAATTAATCAATTTTAGTTAAGGATTCAAGTATTTCATTGAAAATTCGTCTTTGTTGTTTAAATCCAACAGTTTATTTTTATTTTTAATTAAAATCTTTTCTGTTGAAACATCATTTATTACATTTTTGGTTGAAAATTCATCTTTTCAAATTGAAAATTCAACTCCTGGGTTGAAAGTTGAACTACTTTCTTAAAAACTTATTTTCGAGGTTGAAGATTCATAATTTTAGTTGAAAATCCGTTTTTTTTTGTTAAAAATTAATTTTTTAACTGAAAATTTAACTATTTTGTTGAAAATTCAACTGCTTGGTTGAAAATTATTTTTTTTTGTGTGTGAAAATTCATATTCTCGGGTTTAAAATTCAGCTGTTTTGTAGAAAATTCGTATTTTCGGCTGCAAAATACAACAATTTGGTAGACATTTTTTTTTATTGAAAATAATTGGTGTTTTTGTTAGAAAATTAAACTATTTGGTTAAAGATTGATGTATTTTGTTCAAATTTCGTGTTTCTCGTCGAAAATTTAACTATGTGTTAAAAATTTATGTATTTTTTTGAAAATTCGTTTTTTTCTGGTAGAAAATTAATCTTCACGGTTAAAAATTCAAGTGTATTTTGTTGAAAATTTGTCTTTGTTGGTTAAATCCAACATTTTTTTTTATTTTGTATAAAACATTAAAATTTTATGATGTAAAATTGTAATCGTTATTTTAACTAATTTCCAATTATATGATTTAAGCGCAGTTTTCAATAAGGCTTTCAAAAATTTCAAGGAATATGAAGGACATAAAAAATGTTCAAAGGATTGTAAAGATGTTAAGTTTTTTAAAAAGATTCCAGATAATTTTAAGAGTTTATGTTTCAAAAAATGTGTATAACTCTTAATATTCAAAATATTTTTATTATGCATTTTTAATCAGTTTGTTTTTTATATTGTACAATAGAAATCCTTATAAGTTTCACGATTTAATTACTAATGAAGGTGTTTTTAGAAGAGGAAATATTCTTGATTGGAAAGAATCTTGAACTTAGTGTCTCTGTTTTAAAAATTCTTTCAAAATTGAAATAGCTAGGAATCTAATTTTTATTTATGAACTTTTTTATTTTCTAATTTTGGCCCATAAAATGATTAATAAGAAAGCAGATTTTATTTCGCTCTTAAAAGATAAATTCAGAACTCAAAATTGAAGTTGTTTTAATTATTTTTCTACTTTCTCTAGTAGAAGTAAATATTTTTAAACTTGAAAACAAAAATTGTTATCAACTTGATCACATTTTATTATCAAAAATTGATTATTAATCAATTTTAATCTTTATTAAATTTTTTTTAATTTAAAAATAATTTGTAATTTATATTTTTTTTAATTTGTTTTTCTTGTAGAAAATTCAACTAAGTTGTTAAAAATGTATGTATTTTTTTGAAAAGCAATCATTTTGAAATTTGGACAAACATCACATCCATTGTTCGAAATATTTAGTTGAAAATGTATGTAATTTATTGATTTTTTTTTATAAAATTCAACTATTTGATTTAAAATGTATGTATTTTTTTAAATGTGATTTCTAAGTTATTAATATTAAATGTATCTTCAAATATGAACAATTTTGTATTAAATATTGTAAAAGCGTAATTAAAGTTATTTTTTAATTTCCAATTATATTATTCATTAAAAATGTATGTATTTTTTAATGTAATTTCTAAGTTATTATATCTTTTTGTAATATTTAATTTAAAATTTAACTTTTAACTTGTTGAAAATTGATTTTTTTTTTAAATTTGGGCAAACATCACATCTATTGTTGAAAATATTTAGTTCAAAATTCATGTGAGTTATTGAAAATTAGTTTTTTTGTTGTATATAATCCGAATATTTGATTAAAAATGTATGTCTTTTCAAAAAATGTAATTTCTAAGTTATCAATATTAAATTTATTTTCAAATATAAGTACTTTTGTATTAAAGATTTTAAATGCGTAACTGTAAGTTAACTTACATATGTCTTTTTTTAAAATGTGATTTCTAAGTTATCAATATTAAATGTATCTTCAAATATGAACAATTTTGTATTAAAGATTTTAAAAGCGTAACTAAAGTTATTAGTTAGAAAATAAATAATAATTATTATATGTAATTATAATATTGATTTTATTTTTTAAAAATTCAATAAATTACACAAATTTTCAACTAAATATTTTGAACAATTTTGTTTGTCCAAATTTCAAAATGATTGGTTTAAGAAAATGAATTTTTAACCACATTATAATTATAATTAATAATAAATTATAACTGTAAGCTTTAGTTCAAACTCAATTGAAGAATCAATTTTTCAAAATCTTAAAAATTTTAATTCATCTTTTCAAATTGCAAATTCAATTCTGGGGTTGAAAGTTGAACTACTTTCTCAAAAATTCATTTTCGTGGTTGAAGATTCATAATTTTAGTTGAAAATTCGTTTTTTTTGTTAAAAATTAATTTTTTAACTGAAAATTTAACTATTTTGTTGAAAATTCAACTGATTGGTTGAAAATTATTAGTTTTTTGTGTGAAAATTCGTCTTTTTGGCTGGAAAATTCAACAATTCGGTAGAAACTTTTTTTTATTGAAAATAATTTGTGTTTTTGTTAGAAAATTCAACTATTTGGTTAAAGATTGATGTATTTTGTGAAAATATACGTATTTGATTGAAGATTCGTATTTTATAGTAGAAAATCAATATTTCGTGTTAGAAATGCAATGTATGGTTAAAAGTAACTTTCTTGTTGAAAATTCACTTTTTTTTTTAAATTCGTACTTTCAGCTAAAAATTAAACAATTTGGTAGAAAATTTAACTGTTTTCCTGGAAAATTGTCTTTTTTGGTGGAAAATCAATTTTCTTTGGTTAAAAATGGAACTGTTTCGTTGAGAATTAATCTATTTTAGTTGAGAATTCAAGTATTTTGTTGAAAATTCGTGATTTTTGTTTAAATCCAACTATTTTTTATTTTCAATTTAAATCTTTTTTGTTGAAATATCGACTATTACATTTTTCCTCCACAGTTCATCTTTTCAAATTGAAAATTCAACTCGTGGGTTGAATGCTACTTTCTTAAAAGTTCATTTTTGTGGTTGAAGATTTATAATTTAAGTTAAAAATTCGTCTTTATTAAAAATTAATTTTTTAACTGAAAATTTAACTATTTTGTTGAAAATGAGTTTTTTTTTGTATAAAATGCAACTATTTGATTAAAAAGTTATGTCTTTTTGAAAAATGTAATTTCTAAGTTATTAATATTAAATGTATCTTCAAATATGAACAATTTTGCATTAAATATTTTAAAAGAGTAATTAAAGTTATTTTTTAATTTCCAATTATATTATTGATTAAAAATGTATGCCTTTTTTAATGTAATATCTAAGTTATTATATCTTTTAGTAATATTTGATTTAAAATTTAACTTGTTGAAAATTAATTCTTTTGGAATTTGGACAAACATCACATCCATTGTTCAAAATATTTAGTTGAAAATTTATGTAAGTTATTGAAAATTAGTTTTTTTGTTGTATAAAATTCAACTATTTGATAA
>CAKNXH010081218.1:0-14521 GCA_932178445.1 Andricus quercusramuli | reverse complement strand
ACAATTTGTACATATTTTAATATTAATTTTATTCAAATTAATTAATTAATTAATTTTACAATCAAATTCTATTGGTTAAAAATTCATATTTTGGCTCAAAAATTTAATTACTGGGTTGAAAATGGGACTATTTGTGAGAAAAAAAACTTTTTTTTGGTTGAAGATTAATCTCTGTTTGAAAATTTAACTATTTTGTTAAAAATTGCTTTCATTATTGATTGAAAATTAATTTTGTTACGTGAAAATTAAGCCATTATGTTCTTTGGTTAAAAAATCATCTTCCATAGTTAAAAATCGAACTATTTGGTTGAAAATTCATGTATTTTATTTAATTGATCTTTTTTTGGTAGAAAATGAATCTTATTGCTTAAAAAAATCAATTTTCTGGCTGAATGTTGAACTCTTTTGTTAAAAATTCGTCTTTTTTGGTAAAAAAATAATCTTCTTGGTTGAAAATTCGTCTTCTTTGATGAAATTCAACTGGTTTTCCTTAAAATTAAAATCTTTTTTTGGTTGAAATATCACCAACTATCACATGTTTCGTTGAGAATTCATCTATTTCGGTTGAAAAATTAGCTGTTTTGTATTTAATTTGTCTTTTTGGTTAACAATTTAACTAATTGGTAAACAATTAATTTTTTGGGCAAAAACTTCAATTACTTGGTTGAAAGTCAGACTATTTGCGAAAAAATGTTTTTCGTCGAAGATTAATCTCTGGTTGAAAATTTAACTATTTTGTAAAAAATTTGTTCAATTTTTGATTGAAAATTAATTTTGTTACCTGAAAATTGCACCCTTCCATTTCTCTGTTAAAAAATTAATCTTCTTTAGTTAAAAAATTAACTATTTAGTAAAAAATTTATGTATTTTTTTTAATTAATCTTTTTTGGTAGAAAATAAATCTTATTGGTTAAAAAATCATCTTCTGGCTGCAGGTTGAACTCTTTTATTGAAAATTCGTCTTTTTTTGTAGAAAAGCAATTTTCTTGGTTGAAATATAACCAATTATTACATGCTTCGTTAAGAATTCATCTTTTTCGGTTGAAAAATCGACTACATATTTGGTTAAAACTATTTATGTGAAAATTAACTTTCGTGTTAAAAAATCATATTTTCGGGTTTAAGATTCAACTGTTTTGTATCATCTTTTTGGCTTCAAAATTCAATTTTGTTGTTGTTGAAAATTCGTTTTTTTTTTAAAGTTGAACTACTTTGTTAAAAGTTATTATAATTTTTACAGTTTATCAGTTTCGTTGTAAATTAAGTTTTTTGTTGAAAATTTCAACTATTTTTGCAGAAAAATAATCTGTTTAATTAAAAATTAAACTATTTATTTAAAAAAATAACTTTTTGGTAGAACATTAACTTTTTTATTGAAGTCATATTTTTGGGTTTAAAATCCAACTGTTTTGTTCAAAATTAATAAACTTTCTTAAAAATGCATTTAGTTTGTAGAAAATTCTTATTTTTTAGTTGAACAATAATCTTTTTTTGTGGAAAATTCATCTTTCTGTTTGAAAATTTAACCATTTGGTTAAAACTGTGTTTTTGTTGGTTGAAAATTAAACTACTTGGTTGAAACTTCATCTAATTTCTTAAAAATTCATTTTGTTAAGATTAACCTCTTTAGTCAAAAAATAAAATATTCTGTTGAAAATTCGTTTTTGTTGTTAAAAATGCATTTTTTATCTGAAAATTTGATTAGTCCATTTATGACTAAAAAATAATTTTTCTTATTGAAGAATTCAATTATATTTGATTAAAAATTCATGTATTTTGTTGAAAACCCGTATTTTGGTAGAAAATTTAACTATTTGGTTAAAAGAGCAATTCTTTTTGGTTAAATTTTAATGTTTTTTGTTTGGAAATTCGTCTATTTAGTTGAAAATGCATTTTTGTAACTTAAAAATGTATTTTTTTCGGTTGAAAATTAAAATACTCGATTGAAAATCTAACTACTTTGTTAAAAATTACTTTTTTTTTAAAGAATTTGTTGAAAATTGTTTTTTTTTTTGTTCAAAAAGATTTTGTTTTACCTGAAAATTGAACTATTCCATTTTTTAATCTTTTTTTAGAAGAGAATTGAACTACGTTTGATTGAAAATTCATGTATTTTTTAAAGAATTTATCTTTTTTGGTTAAAAATTAACTATTTGGTTGGAAAAGCAACTGTGTTTGGTTGAATATTAATCTTTTTTGTTCGAAAATTCAATTTATAAAAGAATCATCTTTTCGGCTTTGTACGTTCAAAATTCAACTATTTTGTTAAATTCATCTTTTTTTGCCGAAAATTCGACCCTTTTATTAAAAACTCGCCTTTTTGGTTTGAAAATTTATTATCTTTCGAGGTAGAAAAGTTATCTTTCTTGGATTATAATTAACTTTTTCGTTAAAAATTCAACTGTCTTCGAAAAAATTCGTCTTTGACTTGAAAATTTACCTTATTTCTTAAAAGTTCAACTATTTTGTAAAAAAATTCGTCTCCTGGTTTAAAGTTGAACTATTCGGTTGTTAATGCAATTTTTTGGTTAAAAATTAATTTTTATTTATTGTAAATTCCTCTTTCTGGATTGAAAATTCACCTGTTAAAAGCTGGATTCTTACAGTTTTTGAATCTTGAAATTCTTGTTTGATTTCAGTATAATCGAATAATTTTATGGAGGTGATTTTTAAATGTATTTAATATCTACCAGAAATTAGTTTTTTTTTCAATTCTGTAGAATACATTATGATCATTAATATATGCATATAATTGGAAATTAGTTAAAATTACGATTACAATTTTAAATCATAAAATTTAAAAGTTTCAGTTTGTGAATCGTTTAGCTTTTCTTCTACAGTCCAATATTGTTCAATTTTAAGCAGTTACGCTTTTAAAATTTTTAATACAAAATTGTTCATTTTTGAAGACACAACTTTAATATTGATAACTTAGAAATTATACTAAAAAAACACATAAATTTTTTATCAAATAATGGAACTTTGTACAAAAAAAACTAATTTTCAATCCATTACATACATTTTAAACTAAATATTCTGAACAATGGATGTAATCTTTGTCCAATTAAAAAAAAAAAATAATAATTTTCAACAAAATAGTTCAATTTTCAGTTGAAAAATTAATTAAAAAATAAAAAACCAAACAGTTGCATTTTTAACCAAAGAAAATTGAGTTTCCACTAAAAAAGACAATTCTTCAGCAAAACAGTTAAATTTTCTAGCAAATTGTTTAATTTTTGAGCCGAAAATACGAATTTTCTACGAAACAGTTGAATTTTAACCCAAATAGTTGAATTTTCTACCAGAAAAACGAAATTTTAACAAAATGCATAAATCTTTAACCAAATAATTCAATTTTCTAACAAAAACACCAATTTTCAATAAATTACATAAATTTTCAACTAAATATTTACAAAAATGGATGTGACGTAAGTTCAAATTTTATTTGATTTAATTTAAATTAAGTAGAATTAATTTATAATAAAAAAATTTCTACAAACAGTTTAATTTTGTACCAAATAGTTGAATTTTTTACAAATTGTTGAATTTTCAAGCCAAAAAGACGAACTTCCTACAAAACAACTGAATTTTCAAGCCTAGAATATGAATTTTCAACAAAAAAGTTCATTTTAAATAAATCACTTGAATTTTAAGCACAATAGTTCAATTTCGGGTTAAAAAATTAATTTTTCATCTAAAAAGAAACGAATTTTCAGCTAAAATTATGAATCTTCAACCACGAAACTGAACTTTTAAGAAAGTAGTTCAACTTTTAACCCACGAGTTAAATTTTCAATTTGAAGAGATGAATTTTCAATCAAAAATGTAATAAATGATATTTCAACAAAAAAGATTTTAATTAAAAATAAAAAAAGCAGTTGGATATAACCAACAAAGACGAATTTATAATAAATTAATTCTCAACTAAACAGTTGCATTTTTAACCAAAGAAAATTGATTTTCCACAACAAAAAAAACTATTTTTCAGCAAAATAGTTAAATTTTCTACCAAATGGTTAACTTTGTACCAAATAGTTGCATTTCGTACCAAATTGTTGAATTTTCAAGCCAAAAAGACAAATTTCCGATAAAACAGCTGAATTTTTAACCCTAGAATATGAATTTTCAACAAAAATGTTCATTTTCAACCAATCACTTGAATTTTAAACAAAATAGTTCAATGTCGCGTAAAAAAATTAATTTTCAATCTAAAAAAAAAACGAATTTTCAACTAAAATTATGAATTTTCAAAAACAAAAAATAATACTAGTTGCATTAATAGGTTTCTTATTTTAAATATAAATACCAGAGACGATTGTTGATCCATCGCTCGAAATATCAAAATTTATTCTCTGATTAGTATTCGCTGTTCGATCTTCCAGAGACCACAAAACGACTCCTGGATTCCGGAGGTCCCAACAAAAAAATTCATTATTGCGTCTCACTGCTGAATATAGTTTTGTACCGCAGGGACTGAATTCGACTTGAGTTACTCCACTTCCGGTCTTGAAAGAGCAGATAGGTCCGTCTTGGTATAAGCCTGAAATTTAATTTATCATCAAATCAACAATTTTCAATCAATAATTTTCTTCAAAATGCAATATTTTCCGAACGAGCGTAGGTTTGACCCGGAAATTGTTGCTCTTTAATTGGATCGAAAAAACTTGTTTAATTTAAAAAAATGGCTGATTTTTTTATAGTAAATTTTCTCAAAAACCCCTCTTTAACATTTTTGTTTTATTTTTCGAAATTGATGGTAATATTTATTACCTATCTCCTAAGTTTCGTTCTTGGTAAACTATTGCTTCATATTGAAAACAATTATTTATAAAAAATTGAAGTTCCGTATTTTTCTTGGAATGAACGAAAGGTACCAAAAAAATTCAGATAAAAGTTTAAACATATTGAAAATTCTACAAAAAATACCTCTTTCTGTTTTTTGATACCTTGCGTCGTTTACGAGAAAAAATAAAAAAAAAAATGTTTCCAGCCTCAAAAATGGTTAAGCCCCCATAAAACTTAGAAAATAACAAATATGGAAAAAATAAAAGGGGAGGGGCGGGGGGGGGGTGGATCAAGAAAATCTTTATTTTTTTCATTGAATTTTGAAATCATGAACAGATGATTTTCAGGAAAACTCTATCTTTTTTTGAATAATTTAAACATTTTTCTGAGAATATAAAAAAAGCATCCTATCAGTTTTATGGGGGCTAAATCATTTTTTAAGCCGAGAATTTTTTTATTATTTCTTATAAATGATGCAAGATATTACAAAGGTTTCAAAAACAAGTAAAAATTTTGATTTTTCAAAAATAATTTTTTTCAATGTAAAAAAAATTAATAATTTAAAAAAATAGGATTTTTGAGAAGAACTTTCAAGAATTTTTTAAAAACAGCCGCGATTTTGTCATTTTTTCAAATTTCTTAATTGTTTGGAATCAATTATACGCCGAATAAAAAAATAAAATCAAAAATAGATACGCTCGTCTGGAAAATAGTGCATTACAAAAAAGGTCTGTGATTTTTTGAAAATTCGCAGGTAATGTAATGAAACAGTACACAAAAATAGCGATTCAAATTCAGAAATTTCATTAAAATCGATAAAAATCCTTCGAAGTCTCTTGAAATCTGTTAAAATCCATAGAAATACCTTAAAATCTTTTAATCCATCTTGAATTTCTTTAGAATCTTTAAAATAGTTAGAAATCATTTAAAAACCCCTTGAAAATAAAATAAAATTATTCCTTAAAATTCTCCAGAAATCCGTTTAATTTGTAAAATCTTTGAAATGCTTAAAGAACTTTATAATTATTAAATTTTAATTTAAAAATTAATATTTAATATAAGTTTCTAAATTATTAAATTCGGGATGCTAAATAATTTTATTAAAACTTTTATTAAAATTTACATTCATATATGAATAATAAATATTTTTAAATCATAGGTGTCCTACAAAATCCCTTGAAATCTTTGGAAATCCTACACAATATTTTGACGTCCCTAGAAATTTTCTAAATCTTTTGAAATTATTTGAAGTCTGAAAATAGCTTTAAATCCCATTAAAAAATTCAATTTTTCCCTGAAGTTTTCTAGAAATTAGTTAAAATCACCTGAAATCTTTATAAATCGTAAAAATCCATTAAAATAAGTAGAAATCATTTGAGACCTGATGAATATAAATTAAATTTAACATTTCTCTAAAAAAAAAAGGATTAAATCCCATGAAATCCTTGGGGATTTAATGAAATCCTTTAAATTTTCTGAAATTCCTTAAAATAACTTAAAATCCTTTGAAATTTCGCTCTTAACAATTTATTTTTCTTAAAATCTTTGGAAATCCCAAAAAACTCTTTGAAATCCCTTGATTTTTGTAAAAATCTTGAAATTCTTTGAAATCTTTTAAAATAACTAAAAATCCTTTGAAATCTCGAAAAATCGTTTGAAAAGTCTTAAAATCCGTCAAAGTCCTAGATAAATTATTTTTTTTTTAATTCTTTGAAATCCTCTAAAATCCATTGAAACGTTTTGAAATTTTACAAAATTCCTTGAAATCCATGGGGATATTTCAAAATATTTTGAAATCCCATGAAATACTTTTAAAAGCTTGAAAATCCGCAAAAGTTTCTCGAAAACCGTCAAAATCCTTTGAAATCCCTTAAAATCTGATATTTTTGGAAATCTGAAATCATTTGAACACCCGTGAAGTTTTTAAAAAAATTTGTGTATCCTGTGAAATTCCTTAAAATCTACGAAATCCCTTGAAATAATGAAATTATTAAATAAATGAAATAAATCAATCGTTTCTAGTGTCTATTTTTTGCATCAATTGTTTCAATATTTTAATATTATTTATTTCGATACTGATTTTCTTCTATTAATATTTTTTTATAATAATATTATAAATAATATAATAAATAATATTTTTGCAGAGAAAAAATCTGATTAAACATTAAACTATTTATTTGAAAAAATAACTTTTTGTCGAACATTAACTTTTTTTGTAGAAAAATCATATTTTTGGATTTAAAATCCATCTGTGTTGTAGATAAATCGACTTTTTGGCTTCAAAATTCATCAATGATCTTAAAAATGCATTTATTTTGTTGAAAATTCGTATTTTTTGGTTGAACATCAATCTTCTTGGTGGAAAATTTAAATGGTGAAAAATGTATTTTTGTTGGTTGAAAATTAACTACTTAGTAGAAACTTTATCTACTTTGTTAAAAAGTAATTTTTTAAAGATTCGCCTCTTTGTTGAAAAATTAAAATATTTTGTTGAAAATTCGTTTTTTGTTGTTGAAAATGTATTTTTTTTTATCTGAAAACTTAACTAGTCCATTCATGGCTGAAAAATCATCTTTTTATTCAATAATTCAACTATATTTGATTAAAAATTCATCTTTGTAGCTTGAAAATGTATTTTTTTTGTTGAAAATTAAAATACTCGATTGAAAGTTTAACTACTTTGTTAAAAATTTATTTTTCTGAAGAATTGTTGAAAATTGTTTTTTTTTTCATTCAGAAATAATTTTTTTTACCTGAAAATTGAACTATTCCATGTTTCAATCTTTTTCTAGAAGAGAATTCAACTACATTTGATTGAAAATTGATGTATTTTTAAAAGAATTTATCTTTTTTTGTTAAAAATTAACTTTTTTGTTGAAAATTCAACTATTTGTTTGAAAAAGCAACTGTGTTTGGTTGATTATTATTATTATTATTGGTTAATTAATTAAAATCCAACTGTCTTCTAAAAAAAATCATCTTTTTGGCTTTTCAGGCTGAAAATTCAACTATTTTGTTAAATTCATCTTTTTTTGCCGAAAATTCGACCGTTTTGTTAAAAATTCGTCCTTTTGGACTGAAAATTTATCTTTTAAGGTAGAAAAGTTACCTTTCTTGGCTATTTGTATTTAGTGGAGCTGTCTGGATAAAGATTTTTTTTTTATAATTCGCTTTTTTTATTGAAAATTCACCTCTTGATGGAAAATTGATCTTTTTTGGGTAATTAATTTTATTTAAAATAATTTATGTGAATTTTAATCTTTGCGTTTGAATATTCAACTGTTATGTTAAAAATTCGTCCTTTTGGATTGAAAATTTCTCTTTTATTATCGAAAAGTTATCATTGTTATCAAAGTTATTATTGAAATCTGTTAAGATCCATAAAAATACCTTCAAATCTTCTAGAATTTCTTTGGAATCTTTGAAATAGTTAGAAATCATTAAAAAAAACCCTTGAAAATAAAATAAAATAAACTTATTCCTTAAAACTCCCCAGAAATCCATTTAATTTGTAAAATCACCTAAAATCTTTGAAATACTTAAAGAACTTTATAATCATTAAATTTTAATTAAAAAATTAGTACTTAGTATACATTTTTTAATTATTAAATTTGGGACGTTAAATAATTTTATAAAAACTTTTATTAAAATTTTCATTCATATATGAATAATAAATATTTAAAAAAAAATAGATGTCCTATAAAATTCCTTGAAATCTTTGAAAATCCTACAAAATTTGTTGACGACCCTAGAAATTTTTTTAATCTTTTGAAATTATTATTAATTATTATTCTCTAGAAATTAAATAAAATCCCTTGAAATCTTTGGAAATCGTGAAAATCCATTAAAATAAGTAGAAATCATTTGAGATCTGATGAATATAAATTAAATTTCTAATTTCTCTTAAAAAAGGATTAAATCCCATGAAATCCTTGGGGATTTAATGAAATCCTTTAAATATTCTGAAATTCCTTAAAATAACTTTAAATTTTTTGAAATTTCGTTCTTTACCATTTATTTTCCTACAAATCTTTGGAAATCCTACAAAATTCTTTGAAATCGTTCAAAAGAGCTAAAAATCATTTGAAATCCCGAAAAATCTTTTGAAAAGTCTTAAAATCCGTCAAAGTCCTAGATAAATTATTATTGTTTTAATTCTTTGAAATCCCTTAAATTCTGATATTTTTAGAAATCTGAAATCATTTGAACACCCGTGAAGTTTTAAAAAAAATTTTTGTATCCTGTAAAATTCCTTGATATCTGTGAAATCCCTTGAAATAATAAAATTATTAAATAAATAATTAAATAAATCAATCGTTTCCAGTGTCTATTTTTTTCATCAATTCTTTCAATATTTTAATATTATTTATTTCTATACTGATTTTCTTCTAGTAATCATTTTTTATCATGATATTATATATTATAATATTATATATAATATAATAAATAAATAATATTTTTTCAAAAGGATTGTATAAATTTAAATCTGATACCTATGTGTTTAGAATAAGTGCCGAAAGCCACGAGTCCAGGCATTATTGGATTTTCTCGAATACAAGATACCAATCCAGTAACGTTAGGAAAGTCATTTTTCAGGAATATATTTTCCGTTTGACGTCCGGGTCGATCAGTCTCAAATTTTCTTAAGGCACCTTTAAATCCACACCAAATTTCTGTTCCTGAGTTGATAAATCTCACGCTGATTGCAGGCTCCACTTCATCGACTCTAAATAATATTAAAATAGAAATTAACATTTTTTCTTGATTCTCAACAAATCTATTCAGATTATTACATTTTCCAAATAGAAAAAGTAATAATCGAAACAATTACAAATTTATAAAAATTGATAAATTCAGGGTTCAGTCTTTTCCCCTGCGTTTCCCCTTTTTTCAAATTCCAATTTTTTCTTTAAATATACGAAATTTGAAAATACAATTGTTCATTTTACATCAAAAAATTATTCGATTCAAAACTAGAATATGCTGTCGCTATGTTTATTTAAAATGTTATTCTTTAATCTATAAAGTGTCAAAAATTGTAATTATTTATAGCATTTTTCCATTTAAGTGCTAACTGCATTAATAGAACCCAATAAGAAAATCCAACTATTTTTGGTTGAAATTTCATTTTATTTATTTGAAAAGTATACTTATTATATTTTTGGTTCAGAATTTATCTTTTTTATTTAACAAACTTTATATTTGGGTCAAAATTGTATTATTTTGTTGAAAATTCAGCAATTTTATTGAAAAGTCATACTTCTTAGTAGAAAATTTAACTGTTTTGTTGAAAATTCGTACATTTTGGCTTGATAATTTATTAATTTGATTTAAATTGTGTTTCATTTTTAACTAACAAATTTTTGTATTGATAATTCATCCATTTCGTTTGAAAATGTATCATTTTCTGTAGAAATTTAATCTTTTTTGGTTAAAAATGCAACTGTCTAGTTGAAAAGTAAATTGTTTCGGTTGAAAATTAACTTTTTTCTTGAAAATTCAACTTTTTTGTAGAAAGTTCGTATTTTTGCCTTAAAATTTGGTAGAAATTCTAACTATTTGGTTGAAAATTGTGTTGAAAATTCGTCCTTTTGGGTAGAAAATCCATTTTTTTGGTTAAAAATGCAACTCTTTAGATGAAAATTAATCTATTTTAGTTGAGGATTCAAAAATGTGGTTGAAAATTCGTCTTTGTTGGTTTAATCTAACTATTTTTTATTCTAAATTAATTCTTTTTATTAAAATATCAACTGTTACATTTTTCGTTAAAAATTCATCGTTTGGATTGAAAATTCAGCTCCTTGGTTGAGATTTGAACTATTTTCTTAAAAGTTCGTATTTTTGGTTGAAGTTTCATAAATTTAGTTGGAAATTAATTTTTTTAGATTAAAAATTAATTTTTTAACGCGAAATTGAACTATTTTGTTAGAATTCTAGTGATTGGTTGAAAATGAACTTTTTTGTTGATAATTCATATTCTAGGGTTGAAAATTCAGCTGTTTTGTAGGAAATTCGTCTTTTTGGCTTAAAAATTCAACATTTTGGTACGAAATGCAACTATTTGGTACAAAATTAAACATTTTGGTAGAAAATTTAACTATTTTTCAGAAAAATGGTATTTTTTGGTGGATAATAAATTTTATTTTGTTAAAAATGCAACTTTTTAGTTGAAAATTAATCAATTTTAGTTAAGGATTCAAGTATTTCATTGAAAATTCGTCTTTGTTGTTTAAATCCAACAGTTTATTTTTATTTTTAATTAAAATCTTTTCTGTTGAAACATCATTTATTACATTTTTGGTTGAAAATTCATCTTTTCAAATTGAAAATTCAACTCCTGGGTTGAAAGTTGAACTACTTTCTTAAAAACTTATTTTCGAGGTTGAAGATTCATAATTTTAGTTGAAAATCCGTTTTTTTTGTTAAAAATTAATTTTTTAACTGAAAATTTAACTATTTTGTTGAAAATTCAACTGCTTGGTTGAAAATTATTTTTTTTTGTGTGTGAAAATTCATATTCTCGGGTTTAAAATTCAGCTGTTTTGTAGAAAATTCGTATTTTCGGCTGCAAAATACAACAATTTGGTAGACATTTTTTTTTATTGAAAATAATTGGTGTTTTTGTTAGAAAATTAAACTATTTGGTTAAAGATTGATGTATTTTGTTCAAATTTCGTGTTTCTCGTCGAAAATTTAACTATGTGTTAAAAATTTATGTATTTTTTTGAAAATTCGTTTTTTTCTGGTAGAAAATTAATCTTCACGGTTAAAAATTCAAGTGTATTTTGTTGAAAATTTGTCTTTGTTGGTTAAATCCAACAGTTTTTTTTTATTTTGTATAAAGCATTAAAATTTTATGATGTAAAATTGTAATCGTTATTTTAACTAATTTCCAATTATATGATTTAAGCGCAGTTTTCAATAAGGCTTTCAAAAATTTCAAGGAATATGAAGGACATAAAAAATGTTCAAAGGATTGTAAAGATGTTAAGTTTTTTAAAAAGATTCCAGATAATTTTAAGAGTTTATGTTTCAAAAAATGTGTATAACTCTTAATATTCAAAATATTTTTATTATGCATTTTTAATCAGTTTGTTTTTTATATTGTACAATAGAAATCCTTATAAGTTTCACGATTTAATTACTAATGAAGGTGTTTTTAGAAGAGGAAATATTCTTGATTGGAAAGAATCTTGAACTTAGTGTCTCTGTTTTAAAAATTCTTTCAAAATTGAAATAGCTAGGAATCTAATTTTTATTTATGAACTTTTTTATTTTCTAATTTTGGCCCATAAAATGATTAATAAGAAAGCAGATTTTATTTCGCTCTTAAAAGATAAATTCAGAACTCAAAATTGAAGTTGTTTTAATTATTTTTCTACTTTCTCTAGTAGAAGTAAATATTTTTAAACTTGAAAACAAAAATTGTTATCAACTTGATCACATTTTATTATCAAAAATTGATTATTAATCAATTTTAATCTTTATTAAATTTTTTTTAATTTAAAAATAATTTGTAATTTATATTTTTTTAAATTTGTTTTTCTTGTAGAAAATTCAACTAAGTTGTTAAAAATGTATGTATTTTTTTGAAAAGCAATCATTTTGAAATTTGGACAAACATCACATCCATTGTTCGAAATATTTAGTTGAAAATGTATGTAATTTATTGATTTTTTTTTATAAAATTCAACTATTTGATTTAAAATGTATGTATTTTTTTAAATGTGATTTCTAAGTTATTAATATTAAATGTATCTTCAAATATGAACAATTTTGTATTAAATATTGTAAAAGCGTAATTAAAGTTATTTTTTAATTTCCAATTATATTATTCATTAAAAATGTATGTATTTTTTAATGTAATTTCTAAGTTATTATATCTTTTTGTAATATTTAATTTAAAATTTAACTTTTAACTTGTTGAAAATTGATTTTTTTTTTAAATTTGGGCAAACATCACATCTATTGTTGAAAATATTTAGTTCAAAATTCATGTGAGTTATTGAAAATTAGTTTTTTTGTTGTATATAATCCGAATATTTGATTAAAAATGTATGTCTTTTCAAAAAATGTAATTTCTAAGTTATCAATATTAAATTTATTTTCAAATATAAGTACTTTTGTATTAAAGATTTTAAATGCGTAACTGTAAGTTAACTTACATATGTCTTTTTTTAAAATGTGATTTCTAAGTTATCAATATTAAATGTATCTTCAAATATGAACAATTTTGTATTAAAGATTTTAAAAGCGTAACTAAAGTTATTAGTTAGAAAATAAATAATAATTATTATATGTAATTATAATATTGATTTTATTTTTTAAAAATTCAATAAATTACACAAATTTTCAACTAAATATTTTGAACAATTTTGTTTGTCCAAATTTCAAAATGATTGGTTTAAGAAAATGAATTTTTAACCACATTATAATTATAATTAATAATAAATTATAACTGTAAGCTTTAGTTCAAACTCAATTGAAGAATCAATTTTTCAAAATCTTAAAAATTTTAATTCATCTTTTCAAATTGCAAATTCAATTCTGGGGTTGAAAGTTGAACTACTTTCTCAAAAATTCATTTTCGTGGTTGAAGATTCATAATTTTAGTTGAAAATTCGTTTTTTTTGTTAAAAATTAATTTTTTAACTGAAAATTTAACTATTTTGTTGAAAATTCAACTGATTGGTTGAAAATTATTAGTTTTTTGTGTGAAAATTCGTCTTTTTGGCTGGAAAATTCAACAATTCGGTAGAAACTTTTTTTTATTGAAAATAATTTGTGTTTTTGTTAGAAAATTCAACTATTTGGTTAAAGATTGATGTATTTTGTGAAAATATACGTATTTGATTGAAGATTCGTATTTTATAGTAGAAAATCAATATTTCGTGTTAGAAATGCAATGTATGGTTAAAAGTAACTTTCTTGTTGAAAATTCACTTTTTTTTTTAAATTCGTACTTTCAGCTAAAAATTAAACAATTTGGTAGAAAATTTAACTGTTTTCCTGGAAAATTGTCTTTTTTGGTGGAAAATCAATTTTCTTTGGTTAAAAATGGAACTGTTTCGTTGAGAATTAATCTATTTTAGTTGAGAATTCAAGTATTTTGTTGAAAATTCGTGATTTTTGTTTAAATCCAACTATTTTTTATTTTCAATTTAAATCTTTTTTGTTGAAATATCGACTATTACATTTTTCCTCCACAGTTCATCTTTTCAAATTGAAAATTCAACTCGTGGGTTGAATGCTACTTTCTTAAAAGTTCATTTTTGTGGTTGAAGATTTATAATTTAAGTTAAAAATTCGTCTTTATTAAAAATTAATTTTTTAACTGAAAATTTAACTATTTTGTTGAAAATGAGTTTTTTTTTGTATAAAATGCAACTATTTGATTAAAAAGTTATGTCTTTTTGAAAAATGTAATTTCTAAGTTATTAATATTAAATGTATCTTCAAATATGAACAATTTTGCATTAAATATTTTAAAAGAGTAATTAAAGTTATTTTTTAATTTCCAATTATATTATTGATTAAAAATGTATGCCTTTTTTAATGTAATATCTAAGTTATTATATCTTTTAGTAATATTTGATTTAAAATTTAACTTGTTGAAAATTAATTCTTTTGGAATTTGGACAAACATCACATCCATTGTTCAAAATATTTAGTTGAAAATTTATGTAAGTTATTGAAAATTAGTTTTTTTGTTGTATAAAATTCAACTATTTGATAA